>JAVQKI010442921.1:0-10515 GCA_036025975.1 Nematalosa erebi | reverse complement strand
CCCCCCCCCCCCCCCCCCCCCCCGGGGGGACACCTACCCTTCTTTACTGCCCTCTGGGAGGGCCCCGTCTGAGACGCCTAGGTACAGACTGCATGAGGAGAGGACCGTCTCCCAGCACCAGCGGGCCTGCTCGCTCAACTGGTACTGGAAGAGCAGGACGCAGGACGTGCTGTTGGCAGAGGTCAGCTGTGTCACAGTCAGCTTTGGATCCTGGAGAAGCAGCAATAGACAGAAGAGAGGAATATGTTTGATCATGAGGACTGTGGCCATCTTCTATCTCTCTGACCTACCCCTGCAGCGTCTTATGTTAAAGGAGATATTATGTTGAGGCAAGTGAATGTAAACTGCACCCTTATGGGTATGCTCGGTATACACTGAGGTATCAATAGTGTAGACTAACGAAAATACTCATTGTAAACCTCTCTTGTTCATTCCATGAATTCCAGCATCTTATGAGAAAAATATCGGTCAATGTGTGTAGACTAAGATAAACTGCTGAGGAATTGCCTCATTTTCCTGAGAATAGGTCAGTGGCGAGAGATTTGCCAGATTCAACACAGTGACCCAAATAATCGTGATTTTGCTCGTGGTGAATAACAAACTAGAGCATAAAGTACTCATTGAGGCCAGCCCTTAACAAACCATCTCTTGGCCCAGGGGCGAGTCCCATTAACTCAGCTGCTTTGCCAGCTAACACATGACAGCTGAATACTGACATGTTGCGTGTTGCCATCTGAACTATCTTTTGGTCAGTTGTTATCCTTTGAAAGCCTCCTATAAGGCAGCAATGGCTATGGAGTGCTTCTCAGTGAACCACAGAGGACGGAGGCCCACCTTATAAAGGATAACAGTGATAGAGTGATCCCTGCCATTCCCTCGCCCACCCGGGATCTTCACCTGTGGGTGAGGGGCATCAGGAGCACCACAGAGGCCCTGGGGTCTGGTGCCTAGTCCAGCACAGCACCGGAGCCGAACCAAGCAGCACAGGACTGTTGGGGGGAGGGAGGGAGGGAGAGAGAGAGTGAGAGAGGAGAAGAAACCCATGAAACATTCAGCAAATACACGTGATGTATGCTTGTTTTGTCTACTGTTACAACTGAGAGGCAAACAAAGATACACATCATACAAGTGCAGGAATGCAGGTCATTTTTAAAGTACTTAAGAGGCTTTCCGGTCGGTTCTGGCACAGAAACACAAATCAAGTGTTAATCCACGACCCAGAAATAGCTTTCTGTCGCTCTACCGTTTCCTCTCTGGTCCTGTCACACAACTGTGCTCCTCTTGACGTCAGCAACTTTCCAGAAAAACACAGCTGCACACACACAACACTTACGAATCCTGGGAAACTGGCAGGAATTTGCTCACTACTGAGAAGTTCTCAGGAATTATTCTCCACAAATAAATAATGGCATTGTCCCAAATCTGGCTTCCCAAAGGCACACGGCAGGAGAACACAATTCCCACAATGAATAGCCTGCAGTTCAAAGCTAAATGCACTCAAGTGGTTGCTAATGGTTTATGTCTGCATATATGTTGCACACTGCAACAGAGGTATGTTTTGGTGGTTAAATTCAGGTAGCCTACTGCAGCACTTCAAGAATTACACCATCCCCCCAACCTGCATGCTGCCACATCAAATAATGACGTCCAGATTAAAACAATTAAAGAAAGTACCCACTGGGGACAGACTTATTAAGACAGTTCTTTAAGTAGTAAGAAAGCAGTCATTATCAGGCCTTGAAAGAGTCTCCATGAGTGTCTTGCATAATGCCCCCTTGGGAGCATCAGACCAAGCAGCGGTTGTGTAACAGGATGAAACTGAGGAGAGCTATGTGCTGATACAGACGTTTGCCCCAGGATGGGCTTACATAAAAGGGGCAAAGCCCACCCATTGGCACAGCTAAATAATTCAGAAGGGATTCAGGATAACACATATCTGCTTACTGTTCATGACATTATGCTATGTTTAGATGGTTATTTTGACAAAGCGTCTGTTTAACGATGAGTCATCCCCTCCTGTCTAATCTGTAAACAATAATGACGCCTTCACGTTACATGCGGTGCAAAAGAGACCAAAATAGCTTGTTGCCAGAAATAACGATGAGCTACATCAACTGTAGCGATAAACTGCCATCAGTTAGGAATTTGTTTTTCACTGAAAAAGATCAATAGGCTATACGATGTACAGTTCAAGACCATTTCAAAAGCATAAAAGGCTACACGTTTCAAAATCTAAAAGTGACTTACCTTTCCTCTGCGTCCAGCATGCCTATACTTCGACTTCTGAAAAGATGACTTGATGTTAAAGGGAATGGGTAAAGTGCACTTAAGGGAACGTTCAACCACGTTCAGTTACTCATTGCATCCACTCTGGCATCCTCACTAAGTCTCACTTGCATCTCTGTAAGGGAGAGGGTTCAATTCAGTGTGCTTGCTCCTCCTCCGCTCCGTCCCTCCCTCCTTCTCTGGTACTCTGCTACATATGTGTGGTCGAATGGAAAACTTCCAGAATGCCTTTATGCTGTATTTAGTTAAGGTTTCTTGGGTTCTGTGAACCTTGCCATCGTGGCCTGCAGAATGAATAAAGTTGAACACAGATTGCAAAACTGTTTAGTTGCTTGGAAATCTAATGACAGCACTTTTAGATCTAACCCAGTAGCCTATAGACTATTATAACATTATGAGTTATTAATGTATGATGATTAAATTCATCACAGAGCTTTTTTGGAGTGACCCAAGGTCAGGCCATTTAAATCTATAACACAGTCAATTGGCTTGTGATCCATGTGGAGTTTAGTTGATGTACTGTTTCCTCCCACCAAGCTGACATCCTCCTCTGGACTGATAAGGCATTTATTCCTTACTCATTCCATATTAATTACTGAAAATATAAGTAGGTTGATTCAGGTGACAAATCTGTTGTTTTACAGGGAGGGTGATTTGCATCACTGACAAAACTAGGTTTCGGATATCTGTTTCCATAACTGTAAATGAAATGTTGTGACACACACACACACACACACACACGCACGCACACACACACACACACACACACACACACACACACACACACACATGTTATTTTGTGGTGGGACATTCAAGCTGAAAGCTTTTGTTTCCCCAGTCTAGTGATGTCAGAGTTTGATGTGTAAGTCACTGTATTTAGTCAAGTTGCAGTACTAATGCAAGCACAGCAGATGGAGTCATAGAGCTGTATGAAAAGCTGCATAATGCCAGTGGTGGAGTCAATGCCATTGACATCCCTGTCTATCAATCATTAGCCCTACGAGTTTTCACAGTAACTTTTATGTCAAATGCATTCTTCCATCATCCTTTAATTATTTTAATTGACAACAAGTATGGGCACACACACATAAACACGCACACATACACACGCACACACACACACACATATACAATAGCTGCAGTAAATGCAATAAATAATCAATCAAACACACATTCGAATCGGTAAAAAAGCTGATTATGTCTTGCAAGGGATACATACAATGAGCAGCACAGCAGTGCTCCATCTAAGTGATGAATAAACCTGCGTCAGGCCTTCATTCAGTGACTGTGGTTCAGGGGCCACCATCAGCATCTGCTGTCACAGGTGTTAACAGCTGTTATGCCACACATGGAGGCCAACGCCACTCAGGCCACCAGTAATAGTGTTTGATGTGAAGATGACCGTCCCGCAAACCAAAACATGTCTTTAACCTGGGTCAGCAGACAGAAGACACTGGGTACCCACAATAATTACGAGATTGTTTTCCTTGGTGTCTGAAATACAGTTGCAAGCTTTCCCAGTAATGAGGTTGGTTGATTTGACACTTGCCCAATTCGCCTCACATCTAAATGAACAGAAAACACAGCCTGTTCAGTTGTCACTGTTGTCAACGGAAAATAAGTGGAATTCTTCCGTAAGTACAGTGCGCTTGCCCTGAGCCTGAACAACAGCTATCGGCCTGTGAGTTTTCATTGTTTAAAAGCCCCTTAGTGGAGGCGACCGGGGGAGGGGGGCTCTTGGCAGCCGGGCCAGTGGACTAGCTCCCCTCCCGTGCCAGATGAATGAGTGGAGCAGAGCCATTGGTAATTTGCAGGGATGTATCTGAGGGGAGCAGTGTATAATCTGCGGCAGTGTAAACACGGCCCTGGAAGGTATCGGAATGCCTCAGCTGTGGGGGCTGCGTCTCGGGTCAGCGGGAGGCCAAGGCAGGTGGTATACATCAGCGCACTGGCTGACATCTCCCCACTCACTTATCCAAACAGGAGACAGGCTGCCATAGGAGGCAGACGAGTCGGAGGAGGAGAAAGACAAGCAGGCCCAAAGTCAGGAGGAATCCCACGCGTGCCTCTTTTTTTTTATCTGTTGGAGAGGGTGAAAAAAAAAAACATGTTTTAGAAAGCACATCACATGAACAGTTATGGCTCCTTCTTTGTGGCCACTCTCCATGAACTCTTGGCAGGTCTTAAAAGCCTGATTGGAAGTCTCCCAGTCCTCAATTGCTTTCAGTTATGGCACTGCGATTGGACGCCAGTCCAAGGGGAGGGAGGGAGGTGACTGTTCTGAATGTTACAGTGTAGTAGTCTATAGCAGATCATGATACTGATTTATTGTAGAGGACTACAAAACACAGCTGTTTGAGAGGATTTACATCTCTGTTCCTAACTGCTCTTTAGTCAAAGGAAATTTGACTGGACAGTCAATTACAGACTACAAAAGCCTCACGCGCAGAGCTGCTCACATGTAGCAACACAGTGAGATCTACTGCTAATGATGACATGTTTCTGAAATCAAAGCACACCTATCCCTGTCCGTGCCTCCCCCCTCCTCCACTGCGTTTCCCTTGACCTGTCTAGCTGCAGCTGTCCTTCCTGGCTCCCAGCCCACTGATATCAATAGAGCTTTTGTTCACTGTGGTCAATCTTTATACAGCAAAAAAAGAGAGAATTTTGGGCATAACATCAGCACTTATTATGTCAACAGAATGGAACAAGTGCAGACCACTGAAGTGATTTTACTCAAGGGACAAAGTCAGGATTCCTACAGCCCAGACTTATTTGCTTCAAAACTAGAAAAACCTACAGATGTACTCTGTTGATGGAGTGGAAGAAACGTTTTTGAGTGTTATTCTCGGTTACCTTAACATTATGCTGTAGAATCTCATTGTAGGATCTCCCTTCTCACAACTTATTAGATGCTGTTTTGTGTTGGAACATTACGATAAAACAATCTTAATTTCCTAAATATTTTTAGAACTCTGCATTCCATCCAGCTCCTACTTTAAAAGTCCTCTCAAAATCAAATGAAACCTTTTCCAAAGTTGACATTCCAGGAATAACCAATCCACTTATATGTTAGTGTGGTTCAAGATGAGGACCTCACAACAAAAGTAAAGCATCAACAAAAATTAACAAATTGAGATATAAGAGACCTCGTTTCTGGCCAACATCCATCTTGGCCTCCTTTCGGTTCCCCAACCCCCCTAAAAAACGGATCCCAGAGACTCGGGTTTTGCAATATTCTTCCAGATGAGGGGAGCGATGCACAGCATGAGGCATCTGAATAATGCAAAGTTCAGCGCGCTCCTAAGAGCACATGAGAGCCAGGCGCAGTTGTAGAGAGAAAGGGGAAACGACAGGCCCACGCGAGGGGAGGGCCGCCATCAAATATTCATCCTGCTAAGTAGCCTCTCAGCCGCACTGGAGCTGACTGGAGATGATAGACAGCTGTGTGCTGCTCCCGCCCCACTGCATCCCCCTGGGTATTACACTTTGCTTTGACTCCGGAATGTTCTGCTTCCACTCCCCTTGACTTTAACTGTGCGCCTTCCACATATGTCCACCTGTTCGTCTCTGTGAAAACGGCACTTTCTCTATGAAACACAGTGGTTGCGTGGCTTTCTTTTCTTCTAAACAACCATGTATGTGGGTGAGCATGGGTGTGTATTTGTGTTAGTGTCTGTATGCATCTCTCTGTGTGCGTTTGTGTGTGTGTGTGTGTTTGGGTTTCATCATCCTGTTTTTAATTGTTGGAACTTTCTGCTGTCAAGTTTATTTTTATCTTGTGCAAGGAGCTGTGACAGCCTCCCTCTATTAGTCTATACGCCCCATGCAGCTGGTAAGAGCAGTGAGGGTGCCCCCCACCCCGACATCACCACCACCACCCCTCCTCTCTCATTCTGTCTCATTCTGATAACAATGTAACGCTGCCAAAGTGTATGATAAGATTTGATGCATACCACAAATATGTACCATGCAGTTTACACTACATAACTGGGGCTAGTCACATTCATTTTCAACTGAACTTATGAACCTTTGACTATTGTGCAATTTTAAGTGGTTTCTGGAATAAGAATCCCATTTCGGACTCTCAACCATCTCCTGATCTTAGCCTGTATAGAGCTCCTCTAAGATTAGTTTTTATGCATAATTGACTGTAAAACAAGAAGCTAAAATATTTACTTTTAGAGATTGTAACATTATGACTTTAATCTGTTAAACATATATTAAAAAATGTCCAGTATCAATTCTTCATCTTTATCTAAAATAGTATTATTTATATTTACAAAATTGCTGAAATATGTAACCATTGGCCCACTAACTAATATTTGTTAGTTGTAGTTTATGTAAGGGTCTTGGTTTTCAATCTGCCTTCCTTTGTTTGGGCTCCAGAAATCCCAAGCACCTCAGAGCCGGTCTCTCAACATATGTTCAATATTTAATAACATTACTTCTGCCTGCTGATTCTACAGTGCCTGGTGGTGTTGAATGGTCTAGAGTGGCACATTCAGAAACCATTTGCTTTTTATATCATTAAAAAGAGAAGAGGACATTCTTTTGGAGTATACATCACTGACGTCGCTGGGGTTCTTTGGACAAGTGAAAAACAGACTTATCTTGACTGTGTGACTTCCCCCTCGAAAAACACATTCCCATTTGCTGAAATTTTTGGCCAGGTTAATGTTCTATGAGGTAACTCTGAAGGTTATAATTGCGCTCAAACACACACACACAAACACAAACACAAACACACACACACACACACACACACACACAGACACACACACACACAGTCCTATTATTTAACTTCATTAACTTTGTTGCCTGCAAGTAAGCTAGTGTAGTAGCTAAAAAGGCTAAATAAATCAGGCGTTTAATATCCCTGTCTTCATGCCTCTTGATTTATCCTGAGATGAGGTCATGAGAAGGAATGTGCCTAATAGCTCAAGATTTGCAAGGGCACCAACAGTATCTAGCAGATGTGATGGGTTGTCTTTGATGTTGCGCTACTCATAAAACTCTCAAAGGTTACAAGGAGCTAAAATATTATTTAGCTCTTAGAGAGGTCAAGATCATAAGCAAAGAGATATTGTAGAGGATCACTCCATTAGATTGTATTTAATTGGACACTATTATACACAGAAGGTCTAATTTGTTCACTGTGAATCATCATACAAAGTAAAGTATATTTTCTGATGCCATCTAGATTTAGATTTATTCAGTGTAAACAATACATTTTGTCTTTTTTCCATTTAATAGATTGTGTAAGGTAACTGTAATGCACAAAACCTCCTTATATGGTCTGATGCCCACCACTGACTAGCCCTGAGACTTGTATCAAGTGGCTAACAACTCCCAGGAGATTTGCAAAGAAACCAAACAAAACTCCTCCATTTTTTAACCATACAAAGTAATTAGAGGAGATTAAAGGGATTTGCCTTTCTATCACTCAGCAGAAAGGCAACATAAGTGCTGACATTTTATCTCAATTGACCATTCTACAAATGATTATGTGTTGTGTTTTTTGTTACACAAAAGAACGATCTGATGTTTGCAAAAGAATATGTTTTCACTGTTTAAACATTTTTGTATTTTCATTTAATATACTTAACTAAGATGTATTTCACAACTCTGTTTATTCCTCCTTGTTTTGAAGCAGAAATTAAAACTCAGGGAGAAAGGTCCTAGGAGCAATTTGGATGCATATTTTTGAGAGTAATTGCCTCTCCTCTTCCTTCCCTCTTCATTTTCTCCCACGTGTGTATGCGTCCCTTCCTGAGAAACTGGCAGCTCCGTTTATCTGATCCAAGCCCCTCTTCCTGGGAATTTGTTGCCCTTTTGATTTAATAGCATAACCTTTCATGTTGGCTGTCCAGACTAAAACAGGAAGTTGGCCACTTCGGCGTGTTGAGGAAAAGGACAGAAAGAGGTTTCTCTCTCTGTCTTCTATCAAGTGTGATTTGTAGTTTGTGAGGACATTCCAGAACATCCTTAGGTGTGTGTGTGTGTGTGTGTCAGACAGGACAAACTAGTGTGCGTGTGAATGTCTGCATAAATGTGGAGCCTGCTATGTCTTCATTTTTCTTCTGACCTTTTTGTTTTCATATACATTTAAGTCAGCCCTGCTTTCCCTTTTAGTGAGGGTCCTACGTCATCTGCGAGATCCTACACTCCCAGAAAATCCAGTGGGAGGAGTTGCTGGCACTGAGATTAGCAAGGAGTATTGGATCTTCTAGTGGAAAAACAGTATAAGAGCTTATCATTGAACTCGTCTCAAGTGAATCCTAAAAAAATACTCCTCTATACATGAAATGAAATGGACAGCATACACACGTGTTTTTTTCTTGGACCATCACCCTACATCTCAGTTCGTCACGTTCTTCTTCCAAGGAAGCCAGCTAAAATGGTAGAGTGTGGACCTGTCATGTTTGAAGAAGAACATGGCCCTGCTTATGTTATGATCTGCCAGTCTCCCCATAAAGTGTGTGCTGTGTATCTTATGGGGTCACTGTTTAGGTCTGTGTTGGACTTGTGGAATGTGGCTGTAAGTGGGGTAAAATACTCAAGTTCAACTTCTGTGGTCTTGGCAACAGCCTCAGCTCTTGCAGAACACCGTATCTGAACAGTATAGACTTGGACATGGTGCAAAGGACTTTGATGAGTGCTTCATTTGCCCTAATGCTGGGAAGACACATTGTTGCAAAACTTCACATGATAGAACTAGGCCATAGAGCGGAAAGTGGTGGTATTGTTGCAAGCCTTTGCTCATCATATTTCAGCTTATGTTTGTTATATTTGCTCAGCACAAACAATAAACAGAATATATCTCTGGCAATGGCCATTGTTTTCCCTGGATTTCTGTCCCCGGGTCTGAAGCAATGAACTCTGGTGACTGTGCGTTAGTGAGTGTTTGTGTTTCCTTGGCCATGAATGGGGGGTAGTGGCCGAGACGCAGCGGAACCTCGGTGACAGGGGGCTGCCAAAAGCCCCAGCTGAGCATCATGCAGATGTCGGAGCCCAGAGCTTAGGTTACACGGGCGCGTGTTTGTTTGTGTGCGTGAGGTGGGCGGGTGGGCGGCCCGAGCGTGTTTGCTTGCCTGCGTGCAGGCTCATGTGTGATTGTTTGAAAGTGGAAAACAGGAACTGAAGCAAGGATAACACCTGATGGAGTCTGTTCATCTTACACAGCATGTGTACTGCAAGGGGCCACACGCCATATGGTTAACAGAGAGAGATCATTCACTATACTCATCTACCCTCAATGCACACTTCATTCAGTGACTGAATAATGTTGATGCAGCTCACAGACGGACACAGGCACTCACTGTGTTGGAATGTCATCTCTCCCTCTCTCTGCCATGACATGCTACTGCCCCCACAACACCACTGTTTAATCCGACCGTCGCACAAAGGATCATTTCCTAATACGCACCAATTACACTGCATGCCGTCACTTAAGTGGTTCTTTATGGCAAAGACCAGGAAGTGTTTACCTCTCACACACAAACACAAACACACACACACACACACACACACACACACACACACACACACACACACACACAGGCTACAGGAAACTGCCCTTGTTTTTAGATAGCTGCGCTCTTGAAAGTTTTCTTGGACTTTCCGAGTGGAGTTTCTCTGCGGCACAGAGGGCACTGGGAACAGCAGCTAAGTGCTTTGGCGGCAGGAGACACTAATGCGATGGGACAGTTGCAGTGAGGCGCGAGGAGGAGGAGTGCACTACGAGGTGGCTTCTGGGACAATGGGGCCGCTTTTCTCAAATAAAACATGAAGCTCATCAGGGGCCTCGGACTGGTTTGCTCAGGCTTTGTGTCACAGTTGCTGCACCGGGCGCGAGGATTAGAGACAGTAAAACCAAAGTGATAAAATGTTTACACACTTAATGATGGGCAAAAAGAGGAATTATCTCATTGTGGCGGCGTGTTTTTCTTTTCATTGGTTGTCAGCAGCAATTACAGAGGGTAGAATTTGACCACAGGTTTACTTAAGAGAGATGTATCTTTCTGTGTTTCATTTTCAGCATCCTTTTTTGGATGATTTATTTCTTTTTGCCTGTCTTCAAGTCAGACAGCTTTTGTGGTTTGTTTCATCCCATTAAATGCGGAAGGAGATGTGTGTAAATAAATCATTGGATTGCAGTATCTCACTGCTATCTTTGGCTATGATGTCTCTGGTGTAGCTCGCATGCTTTCTCTTGGATTTATATTA
>JAVQKI010442897.1:0-15546 GCA_036025975.1 Nematalosa erebi | reverse complement strand
TGAGATCCAAATCTTTGCCAGCCTTGTGAGTCGGGGGGCTGCAGACCCGCTGTAGCTCGAATGAGTGGACGAGCGACAGAAAGTCTGCAGAGCCCGGACTGTCCAGATGGATGTTCATATCACCAAGGACAATCATTGGACAGTCATGCTCAGGGATGGAGGAGAGCAGTGTGTCTAGTTCATGTAGGAAGTCACCCATTGGATATGTCAGCTTAAATGCTCTGCATTACTTTCTTTCCAGAATTAATTATTGTCCTTCAGCTTTCAAAGAAAAAGACATAATTTCATAATTCCTCTCTCTTTTTCCTAGAACTTGGTGTAACAGCAAATGGACTCACGCTTGGGTTATCATTTGTTTTGGAAATCAGGTGTCTTGGCAGAGTGATCAAGTCTATGAGGTGTGTGCAGCCTCTTTAGTGAGGCATGGATGGCACCAGGATGTTTTTGTGAGTATTGAATTAGTGCGTAGGGACACTGGCTCTGATAAGATGCCCCTGATTGAGTCTCAAATATGATCTCTTGTTCTTCAGTCCAACTGCTGCTCAGTTTAGAAGGTCAAAGGTGCATGTTTTCTTTTTGTGGAAACCAGAATGACATTTTAAGTTGGTGTACACAACTTTCTTACACCTTGCCCTAGGCAAGCACAATACTGACCCTCTTAAGTTTACTAATTAGTGCATCAAATGCATCATTTACTCAAGCACACACTGCAGCCAAGGCTGAAGTGTTCTATAGAGCCCTCTGCTCTGGAAGACAATGCAGGTGCTGTACAGACTGCATGCACACACACACACACACACACACACACACACACACACACACACACACACAAAGAGGTTACCCCTCCTACAGTATACAGACACACACAAACTCACATAACCTGCCAAACAGAGAAGCGTGCACACACACAATGAGCTCACTTCCTGTTTGGTGGTGATTTACCCCCTTATATCACCGGGTTATAGCAGGCACGCTCCTGCAGTTTCTACAGAGGAAATGCAGTCTAATTTAAATAAATATCCACCATATTTATTGCCTTTTGTTTGCAGGCTGCAGATCTGATATCCTGACATCAGACTTGTCTTATCCCCTCATCAGAGGGGCTTTGGACGCTTCATCTTCATGAACATCCTCATGCCCATTTCATCAATAACATGATGTAAATTCAGAATTCAGAATAGCTAGTCTCAGATATACCAGAGGAAGATGTTAAATCCCTAGAAACATAGGTAGGGGATTTCCTGCAGTAGCTGACCAAGAACCAAGACATTCCACATTCCAGAATTAGCTTGTGGAATTCACAAATGCACAAGTCAGATGCTGTACCTTTTATCCATTAAGGCGCTCCTTCCTTGTACAACATATTCTGCCACAGAGGACAATCAAGTCAGACATACATTACGACCAGGAGATGGAGATCAGCAAATTTAAAACAGATTAAGAAAAACATTTATTGAAACAACATAATGTTAAAAAATGTTATGTTCGTGAAATCAGGACTTTCAGATCTACAGTAGCATTCAAATGCATCACTCTGCTCCATCAGGTGCCGTTCTGGTAACCTCTTTGTCTTTGTCCGTTCTCTTCATAAGGCCACTGAAGTACTTCTCTCTGAAGGAGTCCAGTCCCTGGTAAGGCCCATAGCGTGGGTTTGTCAGGAGGGCCTGGGCGTCTTCCTCCTATCGGGGAAGACCAAGGGAGAAAAAAGGGAAAGAAAAAAAAAAGCCAAAGAGAAGGATTAGTGACGAGACGAAAAAAGACGAAGAGGAAGATGAGGAAAAAGAGAGACTGAGACGGGAGGGATACGAAAAGTGGTGATGAGAGACGATGCTTAAACAGACATAAAGCAAACAACCACACCGCTGAACTTTTATGGCCTTAACAACTCTTCTAACACTAACATAAACACAAACAAACACATGGACATCGACACACACACACACACACGCACACACACACCCTTTTCCAGACATCTCCTATAAACTAACTGCTGGCGTAATTGCTCCTGTGTACCATCCATTCACAACCTTACGTCTCTGTGTGCAATAACACCATTTTGCTCAGTGGTAATCAACTACCTCAGCCTCCACCTCACATTTTCCTCTCGGCTGAGGAGGAGGCTGATGGCTGTTAGGGGAGATTTGGCAGCCTTGTGGGCCAGGAAAACACGAACAGGCAAACAGACGCACGCGAAGACACGGGGAGGCAGTGTGAGTGAAACGTGCTGTGATTGACGCCTCACATTACTGCAAGACATCACTTACACCTCTGGTCTATATACTATCACCCCCTTCTGCCGCACTCCCTGCCTGCCAGGTGAGAATTCGTCCTGGGTGTGCTTCTATAGCATGTAAATGATGCTGTGCTAGCCCACGAATAACCAGACCTGTGCGTTTGAAAAGCTCAACATGCTAACGTGTTGGCAGATGCAGAATGCGAACGTACAATTGACTAGCCTGCTAATGTTAAGTTACGTACACAGCATGTGTGTGGCTGCCTTACCACACAATGCCTTTGTAGCATGTGCAGCTTGCTATGCTATCCCATCAAGAACCAGACCTGGATGTCTGAAAAAATACAACATGCTGACAAGTCCAAATCCATCTAGATGAAAGAAACGTGAAGGACTGATGTAAGGTGAGCCAGAGACCAGGAGAACACCTGGCTGTGGCTTAAAGAGAATAAGTACAAGCCTCAGCAGAACAAGGGAACTCCAGAGAGGTTTTCCAATGTGGAAGTGCTCTGCAAGTACAATTACAAAAGACGAATTTTCCACACAATATGAAGTATTTATAAACATAGTTTTTCTTCTGTCATTTGGCCTTTTGTCCTAACAGAAAATTGTTTTTTGAAAGTCTTTTTAGGGTGAAGATCTTGGAAAACATGTGCCGACAGGGAAAATGTGTGTAAACCTTAGCAGTTTAGGGGAAAGGTGGTAGAATAAGTTGGAGTGAGCTCTTTTTTTTGTTTTGTGTGTGGTATAAGAGGGGAGAGGTTGATGGCGACAGAGTGTGGGGGAGGCAAGGACACAACAAGGCTCCGAGCCAAGACGCGATGAAGGAGAGAAAGATGGAGAGACGGCGACAGAGGAGTACGGGTACGATGAGTGTTGCTTGAAAGCCCTGGGCTGGCTGATGACCATCTCACACCATTCTAAATATTAATTTTCTCTGACTGTGATGACAAGACTCATTTTTAGACTTAAAGAGTCACTCTTACCGTAAAAGCTTACATTGGATTTCCCCTCATACTGCACCTCTATGACTGTCCAATAAAAAGAAACAACTATAGTTTGGGCCGTTTTCATATCTGGAGCAGTTCATGAGAAAGCTAATTTTGTTGAAATGCAACCAGGGTATATGAAAATGCACAACACATAATCTGTTCTGTTCATTCTAAATTCTAGTCTGTCAGCATCCAATCACAGTATAGTAACAACAACTGTATTACCATGTTATACCACACAATACAGTATAACCTATACACTCGACAGTACTGTGAAGAGTACAGGGACCACAGTAAAGATTGCTGCAATGCAACTCTGTTACTGTACATTAGACTCTTGGCAACCTTCAAATAACACAGTGGCCACTGGTGATGTCAGTTCCTCACAGAGAACAGAACTATGATTATCTCCATGTCAAAACGGGACAGTGACTGAGGGCTGAGCTTGAGGCACTTCAAACAAACTTCCCACTTCGAGTGGCTCTGGGCTGGCTACTGCTGATGCACAAGGCAAGGCAAGAGGGCTGTGGTAAACATCCATTTATCATCTTTCTGAGCTAGTATCCACAACAGAGGCTGTTTCGTTTCTCCTCCTCTCTCTCTCTCTCTCTCTCTCTCTCTCTCGTTATTAAAAGAAGGGTGAACCCCATGACAGTCCAGTCTCTTTATGAGCCAAACCTGGAGCTGCGCTAAATGAAAGCTTACCACCTCACCCTCACATGGCGCCTCTGGGGAGGCACAAAAGAGGAGTAGAAAAGGGGGGAGTGAGAGATAGATAGAGAGAGGGAAAAAGGCGAGAGAGCAAGGCTCCACCATTTATATATAGCCCATGTGGTCTCGGTCTAAAGAATAGTTAGCTTAAGACACATGCCAGTCAGTACAGATAGCAGTAGCTGTGTGTGTGTGTGTGTTTGTGTGTGTGTGTACGTGCGACTTCGAGGAGAGCATGTGGGTGTATGTATACATGATTCACGCGCCTTTATGGGAACAATTTGGGGTTTTGAAGTGAAGCGGTGAAGGCTGTCAAATCAAAAGATGGATTATTTTCCATACAATGTGTGATTAAGTCATTAAAATGTAGTATAAAAAAAGGGCAGCAACCGCAGCCAGATGGCGGGGTTTCCTCTTGCGCTGTGCGTGTAAGCATTATCTACAATCCCCCTGTAACTGTTTTACATAGTCACACAAGGTATGCCCTGCTGACACACAGACAAACACACACACACACACACACACACAGACACACACACACACACTCTCTCTCTCTCTCTCTCTCTCTCTCTCTCACACACACACACACACACACACACACACACACACACAGAAAGAGAGAGACAGAGAAACACTTGAAAACGTGAAAAGCTTGCACCAGAGAGAGTAAACATATTCTGAAGCACATGCCATCCGTTACAGCATGCATAAACTAACATAATCTCCAGTGTGCAACTTGCATACCACAGGCATACACACATGAATCAAACTCATGTGAGAGGATCGGTTTCTTCTCGTGATGCTAAGCACATCCACATACAGTACACATGCACCCACACACAGGCACAGTAATGCACACACACTCAGTCTCTTCACAAACAAGCACACAGACCCAGATAAACACTTTTCATAGACAAGCACACACACATACATACAGACAGACTACAGACGCACAGACGCACACACACACACACACACACACACACACACACACACACACACACACACACCTCTGGTTCTTTGGTCTTCTCCATAGTGATTAGCCTTCGTGATGTGTGAGTGGACAGAATCTGTTCACAGTTGCTGACGAGACTCAGGCATGGGTGCAGAGGAACCATCTCCTCACAGTACCTGCAGAGAAACAACACACGCACACACACACACACACACACACACACAATGTTAACCACTCACCTATTACACATGCAGTACAAAGACCAAAGCCAGGGGCCCCTTCAAAAACCTGAGAGCATACTGATGTCTGATGCTACGCCAAATGAATGTTAATAGATATTGTTGAATATTTGTTCACTTCTGCTGGGGCTAGGTATTGGCTGCAATCTCATGATATGATAAGCATCACTGTACAGAGGCCATGATGTGACAAGCATCAAAAGACAAGTTGGTGTTGAATACTGACCATGTCCTAAACAGAATTCACTCTAATAACTGTCTTTTATGATTTTGTGTAACAGTGAAGGCAACATCTTATGTTTACACAACTTAAACTACACAAAGAAATCTTAATCGTTACCCTTCCCTTTTAATCTTCAGATGAGCTTTTCAGTAGTTCGATTAGCTTTTTTGATGCTGTATCTATGCAGCAACAGCAACAATACGAGTTTTCACAATATCGATATTTTGAACACAGCCTCTTTTTATGTTTGGGACATGGAGCACTGAATCAACACCTGTTTCAAAGACTCTTTGAGACAAAGGACCGTAGCCAGTTAGGTCATCACTGAGTAATACGGACTAGGCCTATCAGAAAATGAATCATTCCCTTTAGCCTTTTCTCAATGGCCACCATGATTGGGTTTTCCCCTCTCGCAAAGTACTGGTACAATAAAAGTACACTTCACTCATAAACGCAAATTGAATTAATGTTATAGCTTCAGTGCCACAGCAAAATCTGAGGAAGGAAATGTATTAAACAAGCCCATAAACACTGTTCCGCTGCAAGCCACTGAACGCATTAATTACTGTCAAGTGGTCTCACAAAAACTCAAACACTCACTTCTCCAACCATCAATCTTCACAATGTTTGCTATGATATCTTTTTCCAGATGTTTACATGTGACGACGAAAACAGTCTGATTAGATTTGAGAGGTAGCCCAGTTGGAAATGTAGGATTTTAGGGTTTTGACAAACCAACGTCATAACCCTCAGAGCATCCCTGGTAAACACTGCGGTTCTCAAACGCTGGAGAATGAGGCGGCGGGTATCTATTAGCAATCAAACAAACAGCTTAGGCCAGAGTGAAGGATGGAGCAAAGGCCTGGCAATCGTCAGACACATTCGGGCTGCAGAGAGCGCCGTGCATCCGATACCTCTTCTCCGATTTCTCAGAAGCGTACCCATAAAGCGGCCAGCAACGCAGCAACCCGTTTCCCAGGGCCTCGGTGAAAAAAGCCCCCACCCCCACTCTTCAGCACCCCGTTCAGCTGCAGTCTGACTTTCACAGGACCCATGCAAAGCCGGCAAATCATTACCGCCTCTAGTGAGTGTGGTGTAATATACGGCCGCTGTCAAGCTGCAGTGATGGTGGCCCAAATTCGAGAAGGCAAAACCTGTCAAGGCATCGAGGTGTGCTACGGAGCGTTTGCCAATGTTTGGAAGAAACAGTGAGCTGATGGTGATGAGAGATTTTCACCCAGTCTTTGTTTGTCCCAACTGTCGCCATGGACACAATGGAATATGTGCGTCCACTTCAGAATAGTGTGTGTGTAAGCAGCACGGCTAGGTTTCAAAATGCCAATTACGACTTTTTGTAAGGCAATTATGACTTTCAGTTTCTCCGTCTTATATGTGTGTGGGGGTTTGTGTGTATGTGTGTGTGCGTGTATGACACAGTTATGATGTAAACACACTCTAGTGTGAGCATATGAGTGTATGGTGCATAGGCTAAGGTGTAGGCATCTATGGGAACAGTTAAGGTCATCACACTTCACAAACACCTGTGAATAGCTCCATCCAGTACGGTGGTTTGTCTAAGCCTTGTGAGTGTGGGTGTCTACATGCAACAAGTACGGAGAGAAGAGAGAGTTATTTATTTCTTTTTTCACAGTGATTGAAAAGCAAACTCTGGATCCTGCCAGAGCAGCTGTGACATGAGGAAACGAGGCCACAGCGGTCGGAACATCTTAAACACACTAAATGGCGACACGTCGCAAAACTTCAAGCAGCCGGTAGGGAATATAAGCTAACGAGCAAGAAAAGCCACAGATCCCAGCGCAGAGTCAAAATGGAGAGTGGGGGAAGAAGGATGTGTGTGTGTGTGTGTGTGTGTGTGTGTGGGTGGAGAGTTTGAGGCATGGGTGCGGCACTGAGTCTCAGAACGACAGAAGCCCCTTTAATTGGAACACAGAGTGGTAGTGGTGGGGGGCTTGTGCGTGTGTGTGTGTGTGTGTGTGTGTGTGTGTGTGTGTGTGTGTGTGTGACCTCATTCTCCAGGCCTGTGCGCTCTGCTGGGGGACCCAGGCAGGCGCCGCTTCCCCTGATGGCTATTAAGAGGGCCACGAAGCACCACTGCTCTGGATTCCTGTGGCACTTGCCCACCCGCCCCTTCCTCTGTGTTTATAAACAACTTTGTTGCTACACAATCTGCCTCTCCAGATCCACTCAGTAACACCCCCCCAACCCCCCCGCCCACCCAAAAAAACCCCCAACTTAGATGGTTAGACTAACTGACCCAGGCACAGTAAAAAGAAGGTGCCCCCTCATGGAAAGAACACAGAAGTGCAAAAAAAAATAATAAAAAAATGACTTGGCTACCGGTAGCTGGATAATAAAATGCCAACGTTTGAAGTTAAACCTCTTCAGGTCCTCCAGGTGGGATGATTTTACTTTTGGAAGCTTAGGTGGTAGGCAGAAAGGTGTGAGCAGAGGTCACGCAACTCTCAACACGCTTCCTCAGACAGCAGCTCACTTGAAGGAGTAATTGATGGGTTACAGATTGAGTCGTCCGTCCACGAACATCTGAGATTGAGCTTAGCCTTGACACGCAGCCATCACCTCTCACTTTCCTGAGGTGGACGTAACTCAAAATGCCTCTGACCAATCATACCACTGGATCCATCGACGTCTGCAGTGACAAGACAGAGCGAAGTTAAGCCGCCTCAACTGCACCAGGGGTACATGCACGTTTCTGAAGGGACCCCTATCTCAGGCAAGCAAAATTAAGTGCAGAAAGGCTTAGTGGTTGTACTGAGCTCCAGGGCAAAATCGAATTGCAGATCAGGAGGTTACAGGACCAGGCTACATTCCATGGTTAATCCTTCCATTCAGTTTTGCATAAGCCTTCAATTAACTTATATCGACAACAGTATGCGTCATGCTATCAGTTGTGCGCTTACATTAGGTGTTCCATATAACCCATTGCTCCATGTTCCATGCTCTACCACAGCATTTTAGGCCCTGAAGCATGGATGTAAAACTGAAAAACCTAATGCACATTACAATGTTACAACATAAACAGTCTTCCTTCTATGTCAGTAGCTTTGCTTGTCACAGTGGCCCTGACGGTACCTATGACATCCATGCAGCTGTCTGTCAACAGAACCCCACACATTTGGGTCAGCCGAAACCAGACACCAACAGGGCCAAATGTCCATTGGGGGGAATACAAGCAGGCCCTGGGGTGGACGTAGGGCTCTGTGGACGATATGTGTGTGTGTCCATGTGTGTGTGTGGGGTCTGTGTGTGTGTGTGTGTGTTTGAGGGAGTGTTGTGTTTAGTCTGTGCGTTAAGTTTGTCACTGTGGAGTTTATTCTGGCTGTGCGCCCTGAATGTGTCGGGGGCCCGATAGGACGGGGGTCAAGTGTAGCTGCACCGCGGGGTGAAGAGTTTCTGCACCGTTCATCATGCAAGTGTCAGGTTCCCCACTTGGAAGCACCCCCCCAAAAACACACACAAACACACACTCAGACAGACACCCACACACACACAAACACACATTCATATTCACACACTCAGACACAGGCTGACTCGTTTCAAGGTACTATACAAAAGTCTTTTGGTTCAGCGCTTTGTTACAAAGACACTAAAGCTAGCATTCTCAAGATGTAGAGTTGCTAAAGGGTTAACAACCTAAGTGGCACTAGAACAGCACTGTAGCAAAAACAGCATGGCAACACAATAGTGGTAACATGAGAGTGATGCCACCGATAATTAATCTCCAGAAATTACAATAAAGATGTTTCCAAATATCACATGTACCTGAACAACATAGTTCAGAGACACTGACCAACACCACTGCACCTTATGTGATACTGTAATCAACAGTTGTTTGATGGAGACACCATGTCCAATGCCTAGATATCTTCCAGCCATATAAATGTTTTCATTCTAAATGAAAACCTCTTGCCTGCTTAAGCCAAGTTAGCTAAGATAGAAACTTTGGTGGTGGCAATGCAATTGCACATTTCCAACCATAGAAGTTGCTTACTGGTTTGCCACTATGGTGCTGGGAAATGCACCCCCAACTTCTCCGTCCTCCAGCTCTTTCAAGCTTGTGCATTAAGGACCCGTGTCATGTACAGAGTTGCTCACTTCCTGTCCATGCCACAATGCATACGGTAAGCATGAGCTGCTCTCTTTTCTCAAAGCAGATGTCAGCAAGTAAGCAGAACATACATCGCCCGCGGGTCTCCCATCTTCATTGCTAGGGAAATTCAGTTTATGGCGGTGGTCTGTCTGTGATTGTGTATGTGTGTGTGTGTGTGTGTGTCACAGACATGATGTAAGAACTCTACACACTATGGACTGTAATTTAGATCAGAGGCTTGAGGCGGCTGCCTCTCCTCCTCCTCCTCCTCCACCTCTGACTAGTAGAGAGCAGCGGTTCTTACAGCAGCCCTCTCTCATATGTGGGCAGCCTGCTGCCTGGACAGGCCTGTGGTGAAGGCTGCTGTCTGGAATATCCCACCACAGGACACCTGCACTCCTATACTGTACATCACACATAAACACACACACACACACACACACACACACACACACACACGCACACACACAAGCTGCACTGTCCTACACATCCTACACGGCACAGCTCTACTACAAGAGCTAGAGGTAGGGCAGGCTGGAAAGAACAGGATAGAACTGGATCAAACCAAATTTGGCTTTGGTGAAGCGTTTACACGATCAGCTTTCCACTTCATTTTTCATTCTTCCAAATAAAATGAGTTCAGAGATCATACATGCAGTATAACTGGCTAGCCATTCACGTCATAAACCTGCACAACTTTCCTACTTTACAAGATTATTACCAAAAGTTAGAGAACAATACAAATTCCTTTTAACTACAACAAACAAATTCCAATAAACACTTGATTAATACTTCAGAAGTAATGTACAGTGTACCGAAATATAAATGTAAATAAATAGTGTGATTACTGAATTTACTGAACTAAATGTTGTGAGACTATGTACGTATTATTTCTGCAAAGCCAAAATGCCCCATTGGGGATAAATACATTTCTGCTGCCTTGCACTGAACACCTGAATGAATAATTACAGATTTATAAACCATTTCTCCCAGCTACAGAAGTGGGGAAGGTGGTCCGGTTGATGCTACTTACTCGGGTCTGTAGACGGGCAGCCAGTATACCACTCGCCCACCCATTACTAAATGATGGGCCGCAAAGTTTAAGAGGTCAGTGAAGATGTCACTCAGCCGATACGCCATAGACACTGGGACATGGCTCTCTCCACAGCTGAGGAAGAAACACACACAACCACAATCAATGATTGACCACACACACACACACACACCACAATGGCTCAGCTATGACAAAAAAATGCTAATGTCAACCTAATTTTGTAGGACGTCACAAGCAAGCTCTCAAGTCCCTAGAAATGTTACAGTAGCTCTAAAAAAAGCATTGAGAGCATCCCAGCACGTCGGTGGTGGTGATGGTGCTCCTGTCGCTGGATTTGAAAAGAATAGCTATGGTGCCCCCTGCTGTTCAAGGATGTTACTGAGGGTTACTGAGGATATGAATGCAAGGGGGAGGTGAGAAACTCACAAGTCCTCTGGAGGCTTGATTATATCCTTATGAGAGCCTGTTCTCCTTGTGGATTCCCGGATACCATAGGGAGCTGACAGCGGAAAAAAACAGCGGAGGGAGATGATCGTAGAGGAAGTATTAATGATTCTGTGCAGCTTGTTAACAAAATGAATGGAAATACAGCAGGGTCAGATCCCCTGGGAAAAGATGACATAAATATAAATAAAATGAAAACTTTAGCAGAGAAGATAAAGGAAATTAAAAATTGAAGGGGAAAAGACCCTATACACGACATACGGTCTGTGATGATGGCATCAAACAGAGCCATTCTCCTCCAAATAGGTTTGGACGCATCCGACACCAGGACATCCACATATTGACGCTCTGTCCCATACTGGCGAAGGTTTGCACGAATGTTTTCATCTGGGCCTCTCCACTTCTGATTCCTCCGGCTGGATTTGCCTGCATTCAGGTTCATCAAATCACATTACAGGAATAAATCAGCCAGTTACCAGCACACACAATAGATATTACACTTCTGATGACATACATCAAATGAACATATACCTTTTCCATGGACAGTGTTATAATCGATGTCTGTCCCACACACATAGGCCCCGAATTGGGAACACGCAACCAGCAGACTTCCTAGAAAAAGGAGCAACAAACAGTACAGTCAAAACACTCATAAATATTTCTTGTGACAACCATTTACTTTTGGTTGGCAGACCATATCTGAAGCAGTACACAAATGATCTCCTCTTGGCAAGGAAGTATAATTTGTATGCACTTATCTGCAAGTTATCTTGGGTAAGTGAGCCAGCGCACTGTAAATGTAAATACATAATGGTTTTAAAACAACTTTGTGTTTATGTAGAAAACTCAGTTTTCCATTTGTTTAATATGTGGTTGCTTGGGCCTTGGAAATTTATTAGATTAAGCTGGCTGTATTTGAAAATAGCTGTCTCAAATTGGGGTCAAAAGACTCCGGCGCACATCAAATATGCAAACCCGTGTGCAGGCCACCACACATGCAAACACACAATTTCATCTTTTGGCAGACGCTTCCCTAAAGAGCACCAACAGTTCTGCGCAGTATATTCCTGCAACAGGTACCAAGGAGAGAGTGTGAATCCATCACAAGTTGTTTTTGCTCCAAGGAGGCCCATAGGTATATATACACACACGTAGGGCATAGCCATAGTTCTCTAGAGCAAGGGTCGTAAATGATTCCCATCTGGCCAACAGATCTCACACCATCCATATGTCTGAGGGCAGACATGCGTGATAAGGGCCTGGCAACTGGACTGAGCACACAGCACGCTACACATACACAAACACACACACACACACACACCTAGATTCACCTCAGTTTTTTCACAATGCATCACTTCAAAAAATGTGATTGATGAAGAGACAGCTTGGCAGATAGATAGATAAATGGACAGTTTTATTGTCCTCTTTTGGAAATCAGAGTCTGGCTTCATGATGGCTATGTATTAAGACACAGGCAACAAAAACAGATATCAAAGTGCTGGAAATGTAGGATTCACAAAGCTAAACAACTGCATGAATAATTCATCAAGAAACTCAAGACTCAAGAAATAAAAGAGTATATTACTTTTGCGACTACTGAATTTTGCAAATGCCTCTCAAATATTTCACAAAAGATGGCCTGAGAGGTGCCTCAGGAATTCAATAGAGATAATAGAAAACTCTTGAGCGTTCAAAGGAGGGTTTCTGTAATCTGCTCCGTATCTAGACTTCAAGTCAGGTGTGTTAAAGCAATGAAAAGCACAGTGTAAAGGGCAGATGGAATCAGAACTGAGAGGTAGACACTTGAAAAATTAAAATAAGTATTGTTCAGAGGCTTTTATATTACACGCAGTATTATTTCTACTGTTGACCAGTTGATTGATTCTTTCGTTTCACTGGCATTTTATCACAAAAGTGGACTGACCAACCACTACACTGTAATTAAACCAGCTGGCCACTTTATTAGGTACATCTTGCTAGGCAAAGGTTGGACCAACTTCAGCCTTAAGAACTGCCTTAATTCTTTGTGGCATACTTTCAACAAGGTGTTATTCTGCATTCCTTGGTACTGTAGTTATAAGTGGTTATTTGAGTCACTGTTGCCCTTCTATCATCTCAAATCAGTCTGCCCATTCTCTGACCTCTCACATCAACAAAGCATTTTGATCTGGACAACTGCCACTCACTGGATATTTTCTCTTTTTCGGACCATTCTCTCTAAACCCTAGAGATGGTTGTCCTAGAAAATCCCAGTAGATCAGCAGTTTCTGAAATACTCAGACCAGCCAATCTGGCACCAACAGCCATTCCATGTTAAAAGCCACTTAAATCACATTTCCTCCCCCTTCTGATGCTCAGTTTGAACTTCAGCAAATTGTCTGGACCACCTCTATATGCCTAAATGCATTAAATTGCAGCCGAGTGATTGGCTGATTAGCTGTCTGTGTTAACAAGCAATTGAACAGTGTACCTAATAAAGTGGCCGGTAGTTGTATAGTAAAATACAGTATTACTAATACTATCATCCATTTCCAGGGCCATATCATGTGTGCAACAACACAGATGTGTGATGTAGAGGATTAACTTCTAACCTAGCAAAGTTAAACAGGTGCTTGAACATGACACAAACTAGACTTACACTACATTGTATGGACAGGTGATGACTAGGTATATGCTTCAGTTTTGTCAAACTGACAGTCAGTTTGGTCATCAAAGGACAAAGAGCATGTGTTGTTATAGCTGGACTTTTGACGTTCTGCAGCAGAGGGGTCAATAGATGGGGGGGTCTTTCAGTGAGGAAATAACAGTATTCAAGAGGGTGATGGACACTCCTACATAGGAACTCAGAAGGTAAAGGAATAACATGTGAAACATTCATGTGTTTTGCCTTGTCTTACAACTGGGCTATACAGAGGACATAACAGAGGTGTTTTGCCCACAGCATACAAAAATAGTTTGAGGACCGGTCTAATTTTTTGCTTTTTTTGTGCATCATTCTAACTTCTGCCATAGCCATCCCCATTGATCATAATGAGCTAATTGTGGCCATATACATTACCTTAATGGAGCAGAGATGTGTGCCCCGTGTAGACTTCCCATTACAGAAAGAATACAGAAAAGGTAAGAAAACCACTCTGAGGTGAAGCTCCCCAAAGTATGTAACCTCACGCTTCAAACAAACATAACACTCAAAAATTACTTACAGTTGGGTAAAATTTTTTGGTTTGGGTATCAGAAATTTGTGGCAACTAGACTATCAGACTAAACAGTTGTAATACTGCTTACAATGCTATACACATTCTTGCAACGCAACTGAGCCAATCATGTCTCTATGAAAAAACATTGCGTCATTGTTGATGTTGTTGAACTGCTTTACAAAGGTGCGGTTTTGAGATGACAAGGGTCTGCACATAGAATATGCAGGATACTGGGTGAGACAGGGTGCCCTAGGATTCTCATTGAAGGTCAATTCTTATGTCAATATTCATTCCCACTTTCTCCCACTGAAACTAACTCCCACTGAGTGAAGAAGTCTGGGACTTGAGAAAGAGATTAGGTTACGTCAAACAAGAAATTAATCTCTTCTCTTAAAACCCTCAGCCCCAGAGTAGGATGAATGGTCTGACAGCTATTTCTGTTAAGGTTTACTGTGGGGAACCGTGGTGCAAGTGGCTGCATTGTCTATACAACATTTCCCAGGTTTGATTCCAGCTGGTGGTCATCTCCCGATTCCATTCTATTTATCTTTCTCACCCACCTCCTATCACTCTGTCCTACCAGAAGAAAGTCGAAGAATATAACAAACCAAAACATTAGTTTACTATTTGGACACAGAGATTCTGTCTCACCTGTTCCAACGAATGGGTCATACACAAGGTCATGGTGCTTGACTTTAGCGTGGTTGGCCATTATGAAAGACAGCCCCGCATCCATACTGGTGTTCCCAATAAAGTGCCTCTTCTTCACACTGTGAGAGCGGATTAGATCTCTTTGGCCATCTGCAATCTGAGGAGTAATAACTATTCATGAACTCCCAGGGCTCCCTTGCAAAAAAAATATTTAATATCTCAATAGAACCTCAACTGGAGTAATAAAGGACAGCAATTTGATCTGTTAGTATGTATGTGTAACACATGTATATGGCTCGATGATGGATAACTCAAGTTCATATTTGACAAGTTCATATCTATGAATCAATCATTTGTTGCTCAGTTAGGCTAAGCATTTACAGAGGGACTACACAAAGAGACATGAATCTGACATTCAATGATGGCTTTCCGTCATATATGTTTTAATGTGATGCAGTCAGCAAAACGCTCGGCTACTGAGCCATGATACTCACCCATCTACCAAAATAGACATAGAAAGGTTCCTCGGGGATGTTGTTGGGATCTGTGCCATAGTCTTCTAGCAAGCAAAACACGTGATCTGGGTCCTTTAGATTAACTCTCCCTTTAAAAGGTAAGAACTCCAAATCCTGATGATAAAATTATTTGTTAATCATAACAACACTGCAATGATGTTTTCAAACATAACATAGAGGCCTTTAAACAAAGTTAGGCTATG
>JAVQKI010442883.1:7500-12138 GCA_036025975.1 Nematalosa erebi | reverse complement strand
TAGGACCTGCAGAGCAAACAGATTTGCTAGTAGTATGTCTAGATTAGGGTACAACATTTTTCCAGTATTTCCAAAATTTAATAATAATAATAATAATAATAAGAATATAGTAGAACATAATATTCAATATTCTTTAAAACTTTATTCCTTCTTAAGAAGTACACAAATAATGATCACAACTACGACCCCCCCTTATCTCACACATAACCATACTCCTACACACATACAATTGCACAGTGTAATTCAGTTAACAACAGAGTGTAGTGATGGGGACGAGACCGCCTATGTCAAGACCGAGTCTTTGAAGGGTCAAGACCGAGTCGAGACCGAGTCTTTGAAGGGTCAAGTCCGAGACGAGACCGAGAAAGCAGAAAATGGTCCCGAGACCAGACTCGAGTACTACATCACTACTATGTGGTATGTCTGGAACCTAAAATGTGACTCTTTTTTGATGTGGTTGTTGTTTCCTTACGTTAATGAATATTATTACAAGTGAACAAATGATTTAGGGGAAAAATTATCCAATGGGAACACTCGGTTACCATGTATCTCCCCTATCATGACTTATGAAAGACACAAGTCTACAACCATGCGAAACAATCTCACAGCCCCCACAGTATTTGGCAGTATCATAGAAAACACATATAGAGACATGACTATTTGGGTTTTTAAAATGTTAAAAACTGATGATGTTGATTTCTAATGTACAAAAGTGATGTTCATTTTCTGTAACTCTGTTATCAACAATATCAGTTCAGAACTTGCCGAATGGCATTACAAAATGTACTGAGTAACTCTGTTACTGCATGATCTTACCCTGAATTACAACAGTAGATTCACTATGATGAATCTGTTTTGAAGGAACAATGAATAGACACATTGTAGATCATGTTCTCATAGCTGAAGATGACTGCTCAGAAGTCAGAAAGTGACGCCTGCACCCATTTGTTACACCCATTCGCTGACCCAGCTGATTCACATTAGTAATGCTGTCTAGTTTACAAAGCACCAGTTATGAAACACACAAAGATGACCAAAATCAATAGTAAAACTTCAGCCTTCTGACAATCTGACAGTTTCAGCTGTGTGAAGTTCTCCAAGCAATCCACAGCTCTAAAGTAACAGTGCTTTTTAACAGTGCTTGTTACTTGTTGCTTGTCAGTGCTTGTCTGCTTGTTGCTGTCAGCTGATAACTCCATTAAAACCTCCAGAATGTCAATTAGCCAGTGCATTTCTCCTCGAACTCAGAGTGAAAGGCTGTAGTTTGATTGAATGTTCATGTTGGGCTGAGCTCAAATATCGGAAAGGTACCAAAGTCACAGACTGGATCTTTAGGTAAATTTGGCTATTTTTCTCTCCCCAGTGGGCCAGCGGACGAGGCCAAGCTCTTCCTGTGGTGGCACAAAGCCCTGCGGCTGACCCAGGGTCAGGTGGACCTGGGGGACCCATGCGCAACTGAATACCTGATCCACAACCTGCAGGGCTTCCAGGCCCGACTGGCCCTGCTTGGGGAGGAGAGGCTCAACTCGGGCATCCTGGGAGTCATTGGCCTGGGCAGGAAGTCCCCTTTGTCCAGCAGGTATGGAGAGGCTTGGGTCAACCAGAGGCTCTACTGTGGGGCTCCTGTGGGGCTCCTGCAGTCCTCCTATTGGTGTAATGCATGAAAATGATGATAATGTTGGATTTTGTTTGGATAAAACACATATTGGCACATTGGACTTTACTGAGCATGCATGAGAAGCTCTTATTGGGTACTTGTAGATAGGCACATCTACAGATCTCTTTTTTCCTAATGAATCACCCAAAGAAAAAGCTGCAGCGTTCCCTTACATGTGCCATGATGTTGGCATTAAAGTGCCATGTCAGACTGTTCTCTCACAGTGGAGGTGTCGACAGGGTGTTGACTGAGGTGTTGGTCTCGCGCTCTTGGCAGGTTCCGACTGGTGGCTCGCAGCATGTCAGCCTTCCTCCTGGTGCAGGTGCCTGCAGACAACCAGCTGCGCACCCAGGCCAACCCCGAGCTGCCTCTCTCAGCTAAAGCCCAGCAGGTAAGGCCATCAGAGGTGGGATGCAGAAGACCAGGACTATGTGAGGAGGCCATTTAAGTAGCTAACGGTTACTAATTGATGACACATTTCTTACGTTGGTGCTGACATACTGTACAGTAGTTGATGTCATGTAGTAACATAGTTGATGCCTATTTTATCAGCTTAATATTACCATGTGTAGTGACAGTGGTTGAATCCCAGTGCCAACCTAAGGCCTGAACCCTCAAAGACTTACAGGAGAAATCTGGTGTGAGTCAGTCCACAGCTCTATTGTTTCAGCGTTTCAGTATTAACTGAATGAGGCATAGAAAAATGAAACTGAAAGTGCATTTACAGTATGTGCCCTATTCAGTTAGTGTTAGCTGCCTGTTCACTTCTCAGCTTATGTTTTATCAAATTTTCTCATTCTTTTTCCCCGATTCAGTGACCTCGAACAAGACTATGGGTTGATTCAAATCAGATTTGTCCTTTAACTGGCATGAGTGGGGTTGAGGGGCATAAGTGATTTGCTTATCCAGTCCAATTAAGTATTTTTTTCCAAGGATTCAGAGCTTAACGTTAGGGGGACATTGGAAATCAGCCAACGAAGCTCTTAAGCCTGGGGTTGGAGCACTTTATTCTGGCATCTCCGCTCCACAGGACCTTAGAGCATAGCACATGGGAGCAGTGGAACCAGATCACAAACTTGGGCTTCTCTTTCAGGTTGCACATTTTACAGCAGCTGGGAGATTTCAGTTGCCTCACCAAATCTCTTCGGGATAAAATTTTTGTTATGTAAAAACATGTTCATTACAATAGAAGGTGACGATCTAAAGCTACTTGCAAATAAGTATTGCATGTGTGCTCCTTGGGAATCAAAGGCACACCAGTGGGCTTATCACAGTAGAGCTAAAGGAACAGAAAGCAAAGAAACACAAAGTAGAGAGGTGAATTCAGGACTTGCTGTTCTCCAGCAGTTAGAATGGGTTTTTATCCTCGCAGAATTTTACCAGAAATATGTACACCTATATTCAGGTGCGTTATGTAAGAGTCTGGTTTGTACCGCTTACAGTAGTTCTGCTGGAGTGCTTATTCCTCCAGATGGCTACTTTCTTTAGCTCAGGGGATCAAAGTTGTGTGTCTCTTTGAACCTCTCCCCAGGCCCTGGCCCTGCTCGAGTCCATGCCTGGCAACAAGCAGTATGCGGAGCTCCAGGAAACCATCGGCCAGGCCTGCCAGTTCATCAGGTACCCAGGCCACTGCCTGCGCGACACCAACCGCCTCCTGGCTCTGCTTGTGAACTCCCTCTACACGGACCTGCACTACTTGGACATCATCCGCTAGCACACACTCACAGACATTCACACACTCACACACATACACACATTCATAAACACACCGAATCTCAACGCCTTTTCGACCAGGTGGTTGCACCATGCTGTGACTGAGAGGCAGGGACTGAGCATCACAAGCGATGACGTTCGTGGAAAAGCTCATCCATTCCACCGATAGAACCGCAAGAACGAGGCTTGGTTTTCCACCGTTATGTACTGTCATTTTTTAAACAGATCAGACACTAAAGCCTGTTTGGACTGTGTGGACTTTATTAGTGGCCATAGCGGCCAGATTCTAATCCTTTCCTAGTGCACCGTTGGCTTGTCCCCTCATAGCCTTGGAGAAGGAGGTGCCAATAGGGCTCTTACTGGCTCCCTCTCTCCCAGTGCATACATTACAGCCTTATGGCCTTCATGCTTAAAGAAAGCCCTTAGTTTAATCAAGTTTCTCACATACTGATTCAGTTTGTTGGCCTATGTTTTTTTTTTCTTTGCCTTTCTCTCCCACTGTTTGCCTTTTTATAGACAAAATATATGAAATCATGTGGACATTTATTAGGGGTTGAACAGTAAGGTGTAATAGTTTGACCATCAAGTGTTTGCACTGAAATAGGTCTGGAAAGTATTATAGTGTTATTGTAGTAACTATCAAACTTCATGTGCATTGATTTATGCTGTTGAAATTCTTTTTTTTTTTTTTGCCAAACTGCCATCAGCACTTTTTATTGTTTGCTGTGACTCTAGTCCATTTCAATCTAGTATGATGACTGATTGATGTACCACAAGGGTAACTTGGGCATGCCAGATTCCGTGAAATGTGGAGGGGCTCCACCTCTCTTAATCTGGGTCACTGGAGCACAGCATTGGTTGCGTAGTTACAGGATGTTGATAAATCTAAGCAGCATCGCATTCTTCCATTGGTGTCCAGACTCCTGCTCATGTGGGTCTTGATATGTAGTTTATTCTCTTTCTCTTTCTCTCTCTCTCTCTCTATCTCTCTCTCTCTTTTCCCCTGTCTCTCTTTCTCTTTTCCCTCATCTCTCCTCTCCTTCTCTTTCTGTGTCTCTGTCTTCATTCTCCCCCCTCTCTCTCTCTCTCTCTCTCTCTCTCTCTCTCTCTCTCTCGCTACATCTCGTAGTCTGTTACTGGTTTTTCCACACTGGCGCCTGAGCATGCACAGAACCATGAGGCAGCCAGATTGTAAACTGTTTGCATGCTTCGCGGGTGCCATCACAGTCTATTTTCTTTTCTCCCTTTTCAGCCAGTGTGAGACAACT
>JAVQKI010442883.1:0-2500 GCA_036025975.1 Nematalosa erebi | reverse complement strand
GACTGTCTCTCCATGCCATCATATACACCTCTTCCTTGCATGACGTCAGAAGCAATATGCAGTATATGATCCTGAAGTGGTTTGGATTGTCCTGGATGACACATTTGTAACTACTCACCTTTTTAACTTGACTCCATGGAAGACCTTGTGTGTAACATGGGATTCATCTGAACATACTGTAGGCCTACTGTAATTTGCTATGCTTGAAATGTGATGGCATATCAGACTGTGTATGAGATATGTTTCTTTTGGTAGAGTGAAACCCAGGAATTTGGTCCTTCAGAGTTTGGAGGGTTTCAAGTTAATGCAATTTCGTTTTCAATCGTTTTCAATTGATATGCTTGAGATCTCTCTGAAGACCCATGTGCTTTCCCAGAACATTGCAGAACCAAAGCAATTATAATACCCTGTGCTGTGAAGCAAGAATATGCAGCTGAAGATCCAATTTAACAGTTACTTTCTGCTCAACAGGAGCAAGCCAAGACCTGAGACCTACAGTAACCTGTAGTTTCCATTCTTTTTTATGCATTTAGTAACGTATTGTGTATCCAGGCTGCTCTCACTGTGGTCACAGTAGGTTAAGCAGCACCCTTCTGCTTAGATAATGAGATATTATTCCCAATGGATGAAAACAACCACAGAAATGCTGAGCTCTCATACCGCGATTGCCTCAAGAAGTATTATCAGTTGAGCATTTGCACTCTGTCTGGCACAGACACAGGAGTGTCATCATCGTTTGCCCTTTACCTAAACGATTGGGCATGTCTTAGTGTGCACACAATGCAAATTGTCCTAAATCCTCTTCTGTCAGCGAGGAGATATGAGTTATTCACGGCGCTAAATCTGAAATGCTGTTCTCACTTAATTGGTGTTCGAGGCTCGAGCTGTTACGACGGGGGATCTGCGAAAGCATCGTGATGGACTGTCTGGCTCTCCTGTCTGGCACCATGCCCAGTTGCCATGGTTACCGCTGTGGGGTCAGTTGTTTGGGATAGACTTGATGTCTGGAGCCTTTGGATGGCACATTGTTTGTAAAAATCTGGATTATTCAGTAGACTCACACATTGTGTGACCCATTACTAACATTCTCTCTCTCTCTCTGTCTGTCTCTCTCTCTTGCTCTCTCCCTCCCACTCACTCTTTCTCTCCCTCCCCTGCTAGTCTGTGCCTGTGGAGCACTTGGGTAATAATGCTTAATGCAATGCAATAAGATGCTGAAAGGTATTAAATAAATACACTATGGGCTCACCTGTTGTGATTGTTTATGGGGCAGATTTACAAGTCTCTTTGATCCTATTTTATCTGTTCAGCTAGTTTGTCTGTTTTGTGTTTCCCATCTGTCAGCAAGTATATGAAGGCTGGTATCAAAGTTCTCTCACCATTCTCAGTACTCTACACAGTAGCACAGTGATGTACTTTATCTTCATCAAAGACCTGCCTCACTGTTGGTTCAGGTTTTCTACCAGTGGATTATTTCTCTGCAGACACTTCCTGCACACACACACACACACACACTCTCTCTCTCTCTCTAATGTACATATATATACAACCAACCCACACGGCGCGAGAAAGTGAGCCTCTCCAGTCACACTTGCAGACATGTGAGTGGGCTGCAGGGGAGATTGGGAGAGAGAATATCTGGCTGGTGTGCTCCCTCCTATGCCTTGGCACTGTTTGCTCTATTGTTCCATGGAGAGGCCCCTAGCTGTAGGGTGTGCAGACATCACCGGGCAGCACACGAGGGGAGTAAGAAAACTACATCTTTTAGAGCCAAAGGATCAACGCATAGAGGAGGAAAACCACAAAAGTTAAGAAAAAAAGTCAGTATATATATTTTTTGTATGTTCATTTTTCAGCTGTACTTTCCCACTACATCTAAGTACAACTTTTCCACCAAAGACTTCCAGAATGGAGTAGAATATTTCTTTCTGCATGTCCCTATATAAGGGTCCTGCTTATTGTGATTTTCGTTTTTAAGGATGTGACTGAGGCTCGGACCTATGTGACGTCCAAATGTCATCGTGGGAGGGGTTCATTCACACACCCAGTCTCCATTAATGCAGCATGTGACATTAACTAAGGTGATTTTGCCTCTGCCACATCAGCTTTGACTCCCACCCTACCCAACCCATTGAGAGGGGTGCAGTGGGCACCCTTCCTATTAGTCACTCGCTCTTTCATTCACACCTCACAGTCACCCTCATCTGAAGGAAGGGTGATTCATGTCATGGCTAACTGAAAGTCTCAATGTCAGTGGGAGCGTATGATATGGCCTTGCGCCTTGTCAGCAGTTCAGTGCTGCCTTTCAGACTTGTGATAAACAAAGATGACTGTCAAACAGACAGAACATGTCATGGCAAATTACAGTTACAAAAGACTTCTATTCTCTCTTACAAAAAATTGAATGTCCATGCAGGAAAACAATATCAAAGTTGATCCTTTACTGCAGCAATCAGTTACTGCGAGAGTTCAACTGAGTGTCTATTGCAAGTGTTTGAGG
>JAVQKI010442759.1:0-10577 GCA_036025975.1 Nematalosa erebi | reverse complement strand
AGCACTTCTTAGCTTAGCTTGCCCTTGTGTTGTAGTTTGAATGTTCTCCCTCGTTTGTAAGTCGCTTTGGATAAAAGCGTCAGCCAAATGCATAAATGTAAATGTAAATGTAAATGTCTCAATCCCAATGCCCACTTAAGCTCTATAGGCCCTGAACCCTCAAGCCGTACCTGGCATGATTGGTATTCATAATAAAAAGATAGAGATACTTTGGTAGCTAGGTAATACTTTATGTATCCAGAGGGAAATTAAGTGTCCAGTAGCATTTACATGCAATACATACACATAGGCAGTCAGACACGACATCCACGCACACATGCATAGATACTACACACTAGAAAATACACAAGGCTCTGTTTAAGGTTCCTCACTTCGCCACACTGGCGGAACCCTTTAGAGAACATCCTGGAACCTTTAGGAACAGGAACATAGTTCTCTGAGAATCTTGAAGTATGTTGTCGGGTTCCTTGAGGAACCCTTCTTCTTCTCAAGGAACCTGATAACATACTTCAAGATCCTCAGAGAACTATGTTCCTGTTCCTAAAGGTTCCTGGAGTGAGGAACCAGTGAGGAACCTTAAAAAGAACCATGTGTATCCTTTAAGTTTAAGAGTGAACGCTGTAAAATACCTTACAAAAAATACAACAGAAGAAGAAAACATACTGTGCAAAAAAATGACAAAAATTTAAGCCAGTTACTGTTACTTCAAAAGCCATTAAGCACCAGTTACGGTCCGTGCACGGAACGTGGGTAAAAACTCAATGGCTCCTACTGTAAGTGTTTGAGGGTTAGTGGCTTATGGTTAGGGAGGACATTGGTATTTCGTATGTGTGTATGTGTGTACGTGCGTGTGTGTGTGTGCGCGTGCTTTTGTGTGTGTGTCAACAGCATTTATTGTTAGACAAGACTGGCTGGGTGGATGACTGTGGTCACTAGCCACTGTGAGTGAAAGCCATTCCTTTGTTTCTCCATCACTACCAACGACAGTAGAACAGAGGGAGCAGAGGATTAGTAGACATCTGGCTGGCCAAACAACTTACAAACTTTGATCATATTTCTTTCATCTGATGCAAATTCCGTTCAAGGAGGTTGTTTGCTGTTGTTCCTCAAGAGGTGACCTCAGTGTGAGTCAGCTTTTAATTGAACAACTTCTAACACCATTAATGTAACACAAACATAACACACATAAATACACACACTCTCTCTCTCTCTCCCTCAAACACACATACACACACTCTCTCTCTCTCTCTCTCTCTCTCTCTCTCTCTCTCTCTCTCTAACACACATATACACACACACACACACACACACACACACACACACACACAGACTGGGCGCACCAGTCCATGATTTCCCTGAGGGGCAGAGGCGTAATGGCGTTTCTGTCCTCGTGCCTGTAAGAAGTGTGTGGGTACACACTAGAGTGTAGTGACTGGGACTGAAGAGAGCGGGCTCCCTCTCCCTGTTTGCTCTGATTAATTAGAGATGGGAGGGCTTTGCTGGTCCTTCAGAGGGAGAGAGAGAAAGAGAGAGAGAGAGAGGGGAAGGGAGAGCAGAGGGTGGGAGGTGGGGAAGGGAGAGCAGAGGGGGATACTGCAGCTCGTCAAGCGACTTAAGGTGAATGACTAATGAGGCAGTACGGATTTCACAAGGATCACTGGGTTGATGGCAGAAAGTTTTTTTCCCCTACAGAGAGAAGTGGGGAGACAGAGAGAGAGAGAGAGAGAGAGAGAGATAAAGAGCATGAAAGAGTGCAATCGGGCGAACAAGTGAGTGCAAATGAGTAAGTTATGAAAAAAGTGACTTCTCAGTCATGGAAAACATCTCTGGCAACCCAAATACATTATTTTCCTCCTCTAATGGCTTAAAAAAAACCAAAATGTGGACAATTAATCACGTTGTGTCACCCCTGTCTCGCCAATGGTATCATTAGCCAGGCCCGTAAATGTGCATAATTGATTGTGGATGGCAGGCGCCGTATGATTTCGGCTCATTTACACACATTCAACTCAGCGGATGATGGAAAGCATAAAAAATGTACAAGTGGAATTTTTTTTTCAGACCTCTGCAAAGCACAGTGTTGCCACTGACTCTGTTATGAATGGAAAAAATGCCATGTTTTTTTGTAGGGGCCTGTCAGTGACTGGGAAACAAATGATTCTCTTTTCTTTTGTATTTTTCATTGTGTTCTCGGTGACAAATAATGAAACAGATAAACAGCTCTCTCTTGTCCCTCACAGAGAGCTGCGAGTTGAACAGAAAAAAACGCATCAGAAGGTCGCTGTTCCTTTCATGACCTCTCACAGTGTGGGGGCTCATGAAAACTGGTTGGCTATATTTGATTAAAGAAAAAAGGCTTGAGAAAAACAACAGCTATGTGCGGAGCTCAGAAGATGGATGACACCCCCACCCCACCCCTGGTGCATATGTACAGAAAGCACACTGACTCCCTACTGTTTTCATAGTGGAGAGCAATAAGATGCATTAGATTAAGGTTGTGGTCTTGGGTCTCGGCAGCGGAGGAAAGAGGAAGTTCCATGTGCATTGATTTGATTTTCTCAACCACAAGAGGGGATGTTATTGCAACATGAAAGCAAAGACTGGGAGATAGATGTAGCCTCATGCACAGATTCAGATTTAGCGTCTCCCTGCAGGAGCACAAGAGGAGCAGCAGTTGTCTCTGGAGAGGGACTACTTTGCTTGTGTTTTTTAATGAAAGACAGCGCAGTTACATGTGCAATGTCTGTATGATACAGGTAGAACATCCTGTTTGTGCAGTCTAAGTGATGGATGTTCTCTGTGTCTTAATGCATACATTATGTATGAAGTTTTTTAGTGTTTGTAATTAAAAAACGGGGCAGCTGCACATGTGCTGATTTTTTAACAGTAAAGTTGTCCCATAAAAATGTACAGTTTAGGAGATTGATGAGCCCACATGGCCTGAGACATATGTCGTGTATGTAGGTGGAGTCTATGTGGTGTTCCTGTGAGCTCAGGGAGCTAATGTTCCATTAGCCTCCGGTGTCGGTGATTCACGTGAGCTCATTCTCATGCCATGGATCCAGATCAGCCTAGAACATCTTCTCCGTCCCAGGAGGCCAAACACGGGAACTCTAATGAGATAGAGAGAGAGAGAGGAGGATGGAGCCCTGTGTTTACACTGGCTACATGTAAGAGAGCTCCTCAGATTGGGAGAGTGGGCTCAGAGATTTTGCCACAGGGAAAGAAGCAACCCAGGGATGTGTGCTTACTGCATCTCCCACAAACTAAAATCTTTATTTTGCTTAAAGGGAGCTCCCTGTGTCTAATTGCAGTGAATATTTTGTCGGATGCCAAAAGCAAGTCCCAGCTTCCTTGATCTGCTGACAGTGTATATACTTTTAAAAGAAATAAAAGTTTTTTGTTTTTTTTTTTCAGAGGGAGGCAGACATATTATTATGTGCCCTTAACACTGCTGACTCAAAAGAGTCCAATAGTTTCCCTTGCAGGTTGAGCTGGTTTCAGAAAGGGTGTCAAATTGAATAGGTTTATAAATACAGCCTAAAACCATGTAAACCAGAACCCCAGTCATCAAAAACAACTTCAAACAATTTGAACAAGTGCAGTAGTGTGGATGTCCTTCAGGCTGCATTTCACTTACAGTACATATATGTGCCAAACACCAAACATAAACACAATGTTTATAAGCATCCTACATGTTTCATGAGTCTATGAGGTCACGTTAGTACAAGGTATAAACACAGAGATACTACATTTCCCATGTGACATTGCTCATGAATGCAACAACATGAACCAATCCCCATTTAAGAGTGTTATTTATTAATTAACCATTAGCAATGCAAACTGTGTGCACTCCAGTTGGACTCCTTCCCTTCGCACATGAGCTGATCAATCCCAATAGCAGCATCTAATCACTGTTTTCCTGACGCTTGCCAAAGTGAGTTTGAGCGTGGAGGTAAATCCTCCGACTCATACATCTGTATCTCTCGCTGATACAAACACCCTGTTGCTCCTGGCAACAGACCTCTGGAGATTAATCTGGGATATGTTCCTGTGATGGGGGCCATCTCAGATTAATATTTCATTTGTGAGCACGGGCTTCAAAGCAGGAAAACGTATTAAGAGCTAGCTCCCCTGGGATCCATGCTCAAAGCGATACCCAACAGCCCCCCAATCCCCACCCCACCCCTGGCCTCCACATGCTAGTCTAGAGGTAAACATGTGGCAAACACCTTGTGGATTGCAAACATTCCACTTTATGATGTGTACATCTCTCCCAAGGGGAATGTGCTGTCTCTTTTGTTGAGACGGAAAGCCTGTACCACATCTTTACATTCTTATACATATCAGGAGGTATTCCAAGTAGGTGGTTAAGCGATAAACCTGGCTAACGTACATTAAGTTAACATAGAGAAAGTGGTAAACCTTCTAATAGCATAGTCTGTTGGCTTTGTTTAGTTAAGAAAATTAGGACTTTAGGCTCCTTTTTTTTCACATTTAGTATTACCTCTGGACTACACAGATTTGACAATTAACCAGCTCCTTGGAACACCCCCCAGATGTCTGAATTTTGGTTATACATTGATCCAAAAGACTCAATGGACACAGTGTGCAGGTTTAAAGCCTGTAGAATCAATTTGTCATAATTCTATTCTGTTTATAACATTCTATTATTTTCTGTAGCCTGACTTCCAGTAGTGCTCTGTTGTCACTACATTTGTCCATCTCTCATCATCTCTCTCTCCATCTCTCTCCCACTCATTGCTTGTCTGACCCTCAAGAAGAACAGGAAACTGACCAATCAAGACAGAGTTGATTATTTGAGGGTTTGTAGAAGGCAATGCACCATTGGACTGCTGTTTTTGTTTTTGTTGTTGTTGTTGTTTGTTTGTTTGTTTTTCTCAAAATGACACATCTCCACTAACATTGTGGACAGTTTCTAGATAAGGTGAAGAAAATTGTACAAAACCCTAAATGAGCCTTTCCACAAGACAAGCTGTTATTTTTTTAAAGGTGCCCTGCCGTACAGTACATCTATACATTTCAAATTGCTCTCTGAGGTCTCCAAAGAACCTGGCCACTGGAATGTAGTCCTCTACAGACACACCATGGCCGGAACGATTCATCCGAACACACCAGCGTTGCTCCGCCACGTCTCACCATTGCCTTCATAGCCTCAGCTCCAGTTTCCCTCTGCTCCATCTCTGCCATAGTCGGCAAAAGAAGTCTCTGCATCTCTGCAGATGGAGGCGCTTGGTGGAACACGGGCTTCCTAGTCTTGAAGGCAAACGGATCAGTCAGATTACCATTATTTGAATAGAAGCGCTCCGTAAAAAAATGCTAAAAAACTAATCTAAAATTTCCAAACTGATGGAGACTGACTGAAAACTAAAGTAACAGAAAAGTAGAAGGCATGATCCAGCACAATGCTAGTCACAAAAAAGTGAAAAGAAAAGTGAAAAATAGCAGAAAGGGTGAGGACAGGAGTTGAAGCTGCGGTAACAGGCTGCCATCGCACAGCGCCTTCACTGTAGCAAGCTTGTAACGTGTAGGGTTTCACACTAGCCAACATAACCAGATTACTGCTTTCACGGATATTCAGTGCTCTTGCATAGTTAGGATTTTGTAGGGCGGGACAAATACAGGAGAGTATGGATTGGGCGATAATGCAGCGCCATCCACCAATCAAGCTCAAGCTTACGTAAAACTGGTCAACTTCTCAAATTGGTCTGATTTCTCTATTAATTTCTTTTCATTGGTTATTGCAGACAGTGAAGACAGTATTACATTTCTGCATGCATGATAACTCAAACTCATATGGTAAATGGACTGCTTTATATAGTGCTTTTCTACTCCTACGAGCATTCAAAGCGCTTTGTGATGTGTACCTCACATTTACCCGTTCATACACGCTTTCACACGCTGGTGGTGGAAGCTGCCCAGCAAGGTGTCAACCTGCCACCACAATTTGGGGTTCAGTATCTTGCTCAAGGACACTCCGATGGGGTCAGGCTACCCTGCAACCCTCCGCTTGCCAAACGGCACCTCGACCACCTGCGCCACCACTGCATATAGACCTATTATATTTAAAAAACAACAGGTAAAAAAGGTTTTTGTGTAAAAGAGCACCTTTAAGTGTGCATGGCATCTGTCATAGTCTAATATCACGTACCTTGTTAAAAGCTCATTCGTTTTCACAGCACGTCTTTGATAAGCTCTTTTGTCAGATAAAAAAATAACTCAACTAATGAAAAGCTATCAGATTCAGAACATAACTGAGCTACAGCCACGCTACTCAGAAATGTAGTTAAACTAGTAGCTTCGCTACTTGTAGTGGAGCTACTGCCCAACACTGCCAATATCACATACCTTGTTAAAAGCTCATTCATTTTTAAACCACACAGCACGTCTTTGATAAGCTTTTTTGTCAGATAGGCCTGAAATCATCCATGGCTCATCTGCTTAATGGCTCAACAACTTCCTGTCTGACCTGATGCGAGAGGAAGACTTTAGAAGAAAAGTAAAGAGGAAAACATCTGAAGATCAAAATGTGAATCATGTTTTATTTCAACTCTGCGAGTGTTTTGTTCCATTTTCTAGCATTACCCTTTTGCCACCTCACATAATTTCGATAATATGTCTGAAAAACTGTAGAGTGTGTGAAGTCTAAGGGCTCTTAGTCACCCAAGAGAAATAATGAAACTCTAGTTCACAATGAACCCGGTCTCCATGCTGAGAATGTGAATTACGGAATTATGGCTTTTGGTTCTATGAATCAGTCTATCTTATGTAGACAAAGGACAAATGAGACATCAACATTCCATCAAAGCTCAGTGAAGTCCTCAGAGCCTGTGTGTGTTTAAACCAAGTGAAAGGTGTGTAAGATTCATTAATGCTTTTACTAAACACGTCTTTAACAAATTAAAGGTACACTATGCAAGAACTTAAAGTTAATTTACGAGCTTTGTAGTCACTTTGATGGTTAAGCGACTCCTTATGGGGCGAATGAAGGCTGTCTTGGCTGGCCCTACCGTCTCACAGCGAGAACCCAGTCTCAGTCAATATGTTATGTCATAAAATCAGTGGGAAAGAACTGTGATGCCTAAGAGACTTCTCAGTGTCTCACTGAATGCCAAATGCCCGCAATGCCAAAGTTTATGTTTGAATGCAGCCCCAAAATGTATCTGTGTGTGCACACACACACAAATACAGACACACACTCACACACTTTCTCTCTCTCTTTCTCTTACACACACAAATGCACATTTTCTCATATACACACATACATATTCACAAACACATTCTCTCTTTCTCTCACTCTCTCTCTCTCTCACACACACACACACACACACACACACACACACACACACACACACACTCCCTGCTGTAAGAGCTTTGTCATCCCCGGTGTGGAAGTGGGGAAGACTGTCCCCTGCTGAGAGCTCTGAGGCATCTTGCTTCTCCACAGTAAACAACAGCCAGCCACAAGCAATCACTTCTCCCCAACCACTCACAGACAATTTATGTCTTGACAAAAAGGTACAGAAACTCTTCCAAATAAAAAAGATTTCAACTTCTGTTGCTAATGATTTCTTTCTTGATTTGATGTTGACTCAAGGGATGGATCTTTGACATCAGGCAATCTAAAGTAAACAAATTAGCTGGCATTTGGACAAATGTAAAATTGAATATATATAGAAATATAGAAATAGTGGGAGATTTGTCCACGCAGCAAAACCGGAAAGTATCTAAGTATTGTAGCTTCATACACCAAAATATAACTTTATTTACCCTGACATACGTTAGGCCACACAACATTTTATAGACGTATTTCAAATAACATCTTCCACGGTGCTGTTCATAATCTATGTATAAAGTCCTTAGTTCATGTCATCTCTGACAATGGACCAATGAAAGGTTGCACTGGGTTGGATGGCAGAAAAACAGAAAACGAGGCTCAAAGTGTTAATTTTGTTCTAATGCCTTACCAATCAAGTTGAATTAAATACTGATTCAGCTTTGACTGAACAAAGGTTTTGCACTTTGCCCGTCATTCAAATTTGGACTTTTTCCCATTATATGTAAATAGGGGGGTAATGGTGTGTTGCAATGCACGATCACCGAGAACAGTACCACTCTAATGTCTCTCACGCTCATCTGTCCTATGGCTATCAACAGCTGGCTCACAGTGTGTGTGTGTGTGTGTGTGTGTGTGTGTGTGTGTGTGTGTGTGTGTGTGTGTGTGTGTGTGTGTGTGTGTTTTCAGTGCTCAAACCAAGAGTTAGCTACACATCAACATCAAGCCAAAAGATGTCTTTAGGGATTGGCATCTTCTGTGTCTCTCTACAACATAAGAAGAAACTAATAAAAATATGACGTCATTATTTCTTTAAAAATGAATGTAATATGTATGATAATTGCTCTTCATGAGCAAAAACACTAGGATTTGTAGTTCATATAATGGCATCAATAAACCTGACAGCAAACCCCAACTCTAAGTGTCATTATAAATCAGATTTTTAAACTGTGCAATAAGTTAAATGATGGCCAGCTTTGGCTATTCACAGCTGTAATAAACAATGATTGGCTGTTAATTTACACCTAACAAAGGTTACCGTAATTACAGCCATTATGTTTATGACATGTATTGTAATTCCCTGATCACTTAGCGTACTGTGCTTGATGTTCCTCAAATAGCACAGTGTATGCATGCTTCAGTCTTAAACAGAATTACGAACCCGCATTTAACCCATCTCTCAGAAGTCTGCCTCTCTGTATAATCAATTTACAGGAGAATAGGAGTCAGTGTGGCAGCTGTCCATGGTGCTGAAACGCCTGGCAGTCAGCTAGTAGTCCCTGCAAACATCCCCAGTAGAACAATTAAATCTGTTTCATAATTAAATGGAGAAGTGTGTTTAAGGGGGAGATGAAGGGGGAACTTGACAGCATGCCAAAGCCCAAGGCTAATCGGTGACGTGTGCCATTTGAGTCGATGGAAAGTAGTGAGTAGTTTGAATTAATGGAAGAAGGAGAATGACATCTGTCAGTCTTCTTGATTGCAGCTGCATAGACCTACAGAGCAGCTTAGGAAAAAAGAAATCCAGATCATTGTTCAATAGCATGTTCATATATAATGCATGTAATATGACATTACAGTACTTATCAGAGAGACTGCTTTAGTACAGCTGTCCTTTACTTGTTCATCCCTCCTCAATAGCCTTATTCATCAATCTGTCTGACATTTTGTTCAGGGCAGACAGCAATCATGTCTGAATGGCAACTAAATTCAAAGGTGACATAGCTTTCTGTTTGCCTGCAGGAAATGCTGACACTGTGATGGGGGAGACAAATAACTGTCCACTGTAGGGTATGAGAGGGCAATGCCAATTGATGGCAATCAGGGCTGGATTGGGACCAAAAAATGGCCCTGGCATTTTTGGGCAAGGCGGCCCACAGTGATTGTTTATTCGATATGCAAAGGCATATGACATAGGCCTACCAGAGGATATATGCACACATTGTGTTTCAAAAAATGAAATAAAGCGCAGAAGACGACATGGAAGGTAACACTAAGCTAGAGACTAATTCTACTCACGGCATTATTTGAGGGCAATTCTCTCTCTCTCTCTCTCTCTCTCTCTCTCACACACACACACACACACACACATACAATAGGGTGACCACCTCCAAACCAGCAAGGACAAGGTTGTTGCACAAAACCCCCATAGGCTAGGCCTACTATTTTACGATAAAAATATTTACAATATACTTTTTTTGATTAAATTATGACAGACCTGGCCCAAAAATGTGCGTCGACCCACCAGGCATTATCCTGTACACCAGAATGCCAGTCCATGCCTGATGGCAATTTAGCTCATTTCTGTCCAAGCTACTGTGTGTTCTGAGGAAGTGCAGTGCTTGTGTGTGTCTGTGTTTGTGTCTGTTTGTGTGTGTGTGTGTGTGTGTGTGTGTGTGTGTGTGTGTGTGTGTGATAATGCCAGTGAAATTAATATGATAATGCTATTCCTGCTTCTGTGGACATGTGACTAACTGTGCTGCTGGTGTATGTGTGTGTGTGTGAGATAATACCAGTGAAATAAATATGCTATTCCTTCCCCTGTGGACATGTGACTAGCAGTGCTGCTGGTGTGTGTGTATGTGTGTGTGTGTTTGGCTCAGTGCATTCATGCAGGGCTGCTGGTTGTTCAGAACAGCAGGACTAATGCGCCCATTAAAAAAGGCCTCTGTTGTTCTCCAGCGTCCTCAAGAGACAAAACAGAGACAAATAACACACTTCTGCAGGAGCATGGAACACACTGCTGGAGCGTTGGCGTAAGGCATGTGTGTGTGTGTGTGTGTGTGTGTTTGACTGTTTGTATCTGTTTGTACAGTATGCCCAAATATTCCTAGTTGTTGTATTGTGTTTTCTCTGACTGTGTCTCTGGACTGTGGCTCCAGGTCTGTTTATTGGTGCATTAGTGTCAGTCAGATGAATGGCAGTAATGGAGATCTCCTCCCCTGCCACAGGAACCAGAGCAGAGGCCAGTCTGTCCCCATAACTGTCTCATGGAATAGAT
>JAVQKI010442683.1:0-10374 GCA_036025975.1 Nematalosa erebi | reverse complement strand
TATCACACTGATTTGTGTGTTTTGCTGTGTGTGTGAGACATAAAATTTCATTGCATACCTGTGAACTCCATTTGCAGGATTATTCTAATAGGCCTACCACATCTGTGTTAGTCCTTTTCATGGGAAGCAACACATGCACACATCACAGTAAACACAGGATAGTGGCTGGGAAGCTTGCTCATTTTGCTAATTGTAAATATCTGCTTCGACATTTGGTGTTAAACAACACTGATTTTCTTGACATATGTGTGGGACTGAAGAAAGCATGGTAGCGCATTGATGACAACAAAAAAAAAACAAAAAATGTTAAAAAGACTGAAAGAACTTACTCAGGTGCCTGGGACATTTCGCCAGGCTTTGACGAGGTTGAGGCTGTTTTGCACATGAACGCATGAAGGAATGCTGAGACGACATACTGTATAGATCCGTGGTCCATATTGTGGCGTGGAAAAGCACATCACGAATAATGGGAGGCATGTATGTCGAGGCAAGGTCACTTTGAGAAGCGATCCATTTCAATTAAAACTTAAATCTGTTGCCGCCGTAATTACTTTAAGCCACAAACATGGCTCCTCGGTGTGCTAGTGATAATTAATGGGTGAGCCGGAGCCGTTTTCGACTGTCCACTGTGCCGCGTGTTTCCTTCAATACGTTTAATTCTCTCTCCTTTCATTTCCTTCCCCCTTTGTTTTCCCCAACAACAATCGGGTGCTGAGCTGATTATTTTTGGTCATTGATATTGACTAGCCTAGCCTAGTTGTAGGGGCCAAAAGAGTTTCAGCAGGTCTGCCCCTCGGGTAATCTCCTAGAGCTAGTTCAGACCAGTCCTATGTTTATTACATTGCTCTCGCTGTCTCCTGTATCAGGGCATGGAGGCGGAGGTGGCAAGCTGAACTTGCCTAGCGAGGGCACAGATTCCTATATTGTGTTAAATGGACTCCGCTGGCCCGTGGACAGACATTTTTTTTTTTTAAAAAAAGACATTTAAAAAAAAAAAAATGTATGTATAAGCTTGTGCCCTGACCAGACCATCTCAGCCCTGAGCTGATGAAAGTGGAAAAGAAAAAGAGTTAAGCGTTTTTTTGTTTTTTTTTTACCAGGCGCCATCCTCCAGGGCAGTCATTCGCAGAAGTCTCGCCAGAACTTTCCATTTGTTAAAGCGTCAGTGAAGCAGAAAAAGCCACTGTAAATGCACACTCCTTCAATCTTCTTTATCAACACTTTTGATCAGTCTCATGCATTCCTATCTCCATTTCGCTCTCTCTTTCCATATACTTGTTTCTTTATATGTGAATCTCTTTCGTTCTCTCTTACAAACTCTCTTCCCTCCATCCATTCCATCCATCCATCCATCACTCTGCTCTGTCTCCTCTGCTTCTTCCTGTTCTGTCGGGGCCTTAAGGTCTCAGGGGACGTTTTTGGAGGGGTTGGTAAGCAGGATTGAGGGTGTGTGTGTGTGTTTGTGTGTGTGTGTGTGTGTGTGTGTGTGTATGTTTGGGGTGTGGGGGGGTTTTCTCTATTGGGTCTCTGCTCCATGCTTACCCACCTGTCAATTGTGTGAACATGATGGCACCTCACTGTCACATGCACTGCGCTCAACATCTCTCCCTCTATTTCCTCCCTCCTTTCTTCAATCGCTCTATGTGAAGTTTCTACTCTCTCTCTCTCTCCCTCTCTCTCTGTTTGTCTACCTCACTTTCTTTTCTCTTCCTCAGCAGATGGGCTGGACACACTGTGTTGCACCTTACTGTGAGCCCTGCTTGGATGTGGAGTCGACTGGAGTAACTGTGTGGTTGGCATGGGGGGTGGGGGTACGGAATGCATATGGTGGCACGATGGGAATGCTGTTGGTGGCTACACGCTTCTCTCCTTTGGGAGAAAACATATCCGCTTACTTTTCACCCTTTCCAAATCTATTCCCCTTAATCACACACACACACACGTCTATCTACCTGTATCCTCATTCTCTCTCTGTATCTCCTCCTGTCGCTTTCAGTCAACCTCACGGTGGCTCCTCTGTTCAAATCACATTATGCTAATGATGCTGCGATATAACTGTAGTGTTCTTTAACCTTTTATATTAGTTATATCGATCCTCCCCCTTTCACGACGAATAATTGTACAGATACCCCGTTATCAGCACGGGGTGGGGAACGCAAGCACAACAGATGGAGAGGAAAGTGAGGAGTGTGCAGAATAGCCCAGCAATTTGAAAAGCACGTCGATAACAAGTAAGCAGTTTTCCAATCGCTGGGAAAAAAGGGAGAACGGAAGGGAAATGAATAAGGCCTTTAAAAACTATGGTCAATAGGTGCTGGAGTGAATAAACAAACATAGTGAATGGAAAGGTGTGTTGTTACATATCCCTGCATATCAACAATTAACTGAGTGAAACTCACTGCTGATAAAATGTGCTAAGGATACGTCTTGAAAAGAACAGTGCCATTTGCAATGATGATAATATACTGATAGCCTAGATTGATTCCCTATGTTGATAAGGAATTACTACTTAAGGAATTAGAACACGGTGAAATATAATGTTTAAATTCAGTTGTTAATTAATTTCCATGAGGAGAATTTCCTGTAAATTAAAATTATCACCAGGTAGGTGTATTTTAGTGATTCATTTCCTGACACCTCCATTTATCGGTGGAGGTCGGGTGGTCAATGAGGTCCCAACGGCAGGGCTCACCCCTGCTCTGTCTGAGATTGAGACTGCCCACCCAATTCATCTCCCAGGCAACTACGAGACATGTCAGGCCTTCTCCCCTCCTGTCGTCTTTCCTCGCTCTCCTTCCTTCTTCTTTTCTGTTCCCTCGTTCCCTTTCAGGTGAACCCCTCCTGAGAGCTCGCCCCGCGGCCCTGGCCATCATTCAACCGGTGACACACGGAGACACTCTCTGACCTTCAGCCCAGCGTGGACGAATCCTCCTCCTACCCACCACCACACACTGCTTGGGGCCAAGGGCGAAGCCAGGTGTCAGTGGATGGGTGCATGTAGCGTGGGTGGCCAACAGGCAAGTGAATGGCTGGGTTAGCAAGAACAGGTGGGTCTATGCTCAGTCAAGTGGGTCCTTACCCTGGATGGAGGATCTTTGGGGGACTGTGACTGGACGTGTGTACCAGGGGAAATACTAAAGCGGCATTAGGTGCACTGCTGAGTGGTCTCTCTAGAGAAGTGACAGCTGGAGACGATCGAGTAGAGACGAGAGAGAGTGAAAGAGAGAGGGAGAGAGAGAGAGAGAGAGATTTTTTTTTAGCCTTTGAAAGAGAATCAGTGGGAAAAGAGTGAGATCCAAAGAAAGTGAGTGAAAAGGTATAAGGTGAAAATATGAACCAGACACATGGGTGAATGAAATGCAGAGAAAGTGTGAAAAAAGGAGGGAAGGAAGGAGAATAAAAGGGCAGCTCTTTCCTCTCACCTCTTTGTGAGTTGCAGTTTAAGTGGGGCTTTGAGAGCACAGGAAAGCTAGCAATTCTGTTAAGGCTAAAAGAGAATGGCTTTGTACCTTGCTCCCCTTTGGTGAAGATAAGAACCTGCTGATATTTACAAAATGTAATATCACTTTCTTTTATCCAGCTGACTTCTCTTGCACCACAGTACATATATACAAGAAGTACAATATTTTTTTTATTTCAGGAACATATGGTTCTTTAATGGTGCGACAGTCTCACAAGCCGACTCGGCTTTTCTGTTTGCAAATTTGCTAATAGAGAGTAACTCCTCACTCCCTTAAATCCTCCCTCTGGACCGAGATGATGAGAGCAGGAAGTGACAGGGACCGAGATGGGGATGTGAACTTTTCTTTTGCGTAGCGGGGCGTAGCCAAACAGCATTTGGGTGGGGATAGGTGGAGGGAGGGAATAGGTGAGCGGGAGAGGGAAAGCCAAGCTGTACACCCGTCAGGAGACTCGCGTGAAACGGCAACACAGATTGTTTGTGACTGAACATTTTTCTGAGCGACGTGGAACTGTAGAACAGCTGTTGCAAAATGACGTTTGCCGACTAGAGCGGAGTAATGAATGCACGCTTGTCAAGTGACTCCACGTCAGCACACCTGAAAGGATTATTCTTATAATATCGTTGTAGTAGTGATATAATCCTCTTTTCTTACAATGGAGAGCTCAGTGCTATAGCTACAGTAAGATTTACAAGTTTTGGAAGGAGAGGTACTTTTTCCGATGTACGCTTGAACACACAATAGCACAACGCTAAAGAGACTTTCACATACAGTACAGTACATACACACACATTCACAAAGAGAAAGTGAGGGAGAGAGAAAGACAGCGCAGATATCCTCTCCCACATCTAGTGAGGGGGTGCAGGTGTGTTGCTGTGTGCCTAAATAGGAACCTGCGCCATATATCTACTTATACAGTGCTGACCTTCTCCATCCACCCTTCCTGCCTGTCCAACCAGAGATAAATCACACTTGATCCTCTTGCCACCCCTCAGAGACCCCAGCCTTCCCCAAAAGCTACCCGTCAGGCCGGACTGTGAGAATACCAAGTACCAGAGCTGAGCAGCAGCTGTATTGATCCAATCAATGGCTCAGTGGGTGGAGATTGGCAGGCCTAGCGTATCAGGCCCTCCGCCATGCCACTTCTCTTCATCATGGCCCAGTGATATGTCACAAAGACCTTTTTGCTCAGTGTGGATCCATCCAGGAGCTTCTTTAGGGTTGGAGTTTTTCCTGGTCACAGAGGTGTGTTTGAAGGTATACTTTGCAGAAATTTTGAGTGAATTTACCAGCTTCATAGTTATTGCGATGGTTAAACCCCTTTATGGGGCGAATGAAGACTCCCTCAGTTCTCCCTATGGTCTCTTAGTTAAAAAAACACACACACTTCCAAGATCAGCCATTGGCATCTCACCAAAAAACAAACAGAAAGCAAGTCATGAATAAACCTTATGAAATGATAGTTATTATCTGGTCAGTGAACTTACAGCCATGTATTAGTGAGGACATAAGATGTTATGTAGAAATAGGTTTTAAGGTTTGAGTTACAAATAAAATGATGATTGTACTGTAGTTTAACAAAATCCCTCCTTAGTTGTGTAAAAAATACCCTACCTTTAATGTCTATCTGTATGGGCAGGGTAGTGTGTGGACCTTTAATGTCTATCTGTATGGGCAGGGTAGTGTGTGGACTGATACTCTTGGCTTAGTATGTTTGTTTGTAACTGTTGCTACTGTTAAGGGTTTAGTGTTTAGCAGCTCAGGCAAGAAGTCTAAACACCTGGGCTGCCGGAGGGGAGGCAAGCTGATGAGAAATGATAAAACAACAGGAGATCCCTTGAGAGCCTTAGGTGGGAAACGATGGTCGGTGTGCATGTATGTGTGTACAGTGTCTGTGTGTGTGTGTGTGTGTGTGTGTGTGTGTGTGTGTGTGTGTGTGTGTGTGTGTGTGTGTGTGTGTATGTGTGTGTGTGTCTCCTTACACTCAGTTACACCTAGTATTTAGATGTGATTTTAAATTTGTCTCACATGAAGACTGAAAAAAAAGTTGTTAGTGTAACTGTGCATATTAGCCTCTACCTGAAGAATTTGAACATGGAATGTGACTTTAAAATGGCTTTAAACCAGAGGTAACTGAAGGGAAGATGCCCAAGTTTACCCACGTGAGCACTGCAGGGGTGATGCATGTGAAATCATGAATATGCATTCATCTGACATCATTAACAGTTTCACACTAAAGGCTTAACGTTTCTGCATTCAACTTCCTCACTTAGTTTTGTCTTTTGTGCACACCGGCTATGGGATGAAATGTGTGAATACTGTATGATTGTGTGTGTGTGCGTGTGAGGGCAAGTGTGAGTGAGTGTGTGTGTGAGTTTGTGTGTTTGTGTGTATACTGTATGTGTGTGTGTGTGTGTGTAAGAGAGAGAGAGAGAGAGAGAGAGAGAGAGAGAGAGAGAGAACGTGTGTGTGTGTGTGTGTAAGGGCACGTGTGAGTGAGTGTGTATTTTTGTGTAATGGTGTGTGTGTGTGTGTGTGTGTGTGTGTGCGTTTGCAAGGTACAGTATTATACACTATAAATTTAAAAGTGTCAAATCTGCTCATAGACTTTGAGAGGTGACATCCCTGAGGTTCCTCTCAAACAACCCTTCATTGCTCCAAGGTTGGTTTTGATCTGAAGACCAAACCTCAATAGAGGGTTTTTTTTGTTTGAAGGACAATAAAAAAAGAGAAAAGACAAGGGCCAGTTTTACTTTTTTATTTGTATGCTTATTTTTGTATGCTCGCTCTCTCTTTAAAAAGCGCAGCTGCCAATCATTTAGCTTCCCGTAGGTCCTCCCTGTGGCTCTGTGAACCTGTCAATCAGACACACCTAAAAACTACACTGCCCCTCCCCCACACGAGAGTTGGTATGGAGTGGTTGTCAGACATGTTTTTTTATTTTTTCGAGTTACACTACTGTTTCACGCTCACACTACTGCTCTTGTTTTTGCTTGTAACTGGTGTAAAGTCAATCAATAGATTTGCTCTTGAAGGAAACAGGAGAAAAGTTGCCTGACAGATCAGGTAAGTTATGAAGAGCATTTGGTACAGAAGTGGTCTGCACCATGGAGAAACACACTATTCTGTGAACCATTACCAACGAAAACAATTTCACGTGGCTGCAGCAAGGCCAAATACTCAAGATTTGTGCTTTTTCAAAGCTGGATGGAGAATATTGGCGCTTGTGTGTGTGTTAGGCTGAGGATGTAGGGGCTCATGTCAGTTTTTACTGTTGGTTTTCACACCTTAGACTCACTCCTACGTCTGGGAGTCCCTGGAGTTTAAAACAAAATTTAGACGAGAAGGGAAATGTTTGAGGGAGGGGCTAAGAGATGGGATGTAGTAGCATAATAAGAGGTCGATAAACTATGAATTCTGTGATAACTGTACTGTATGGGCCGTGACATGCAATATCAGATGATTATAAAATAAATGCAGAACATGTTTGATAATGGATTACAAGCTATAATCATAATATTATTGTCCAATATCAAATAGTAAATGTGGAAACTGCAGTGGGATTTTGGACTGTTAAAAGTTTCATTTGGACATTCTTTTAAGATGTAGATAAATTATATTTCTGCAATTTTAGAGGTGGGTAAACTGCATTTACAGCCCTGGCTGGGGGAGAGAGATAGACAATCAGAAACCACATGTGCAGAGTGTAGATATTGGTTGAGTTGAGAGAGTATTTGCGGTAACAGATGGCGCAGCAGAGGGACAGGGCTGGAAGGTAGCTGAGACTCGTTGTAATCACACCCCGCCAGACTGGCACAGTCAGTTATGTCCAAGCAGGGGGTCAAGCAGAGAGAACCACAGATCTTAGAATCTTCCAGAAGCAGAGAGAGGAGTGGACACAGGCAGATGTATATACTGTAGGTGGAAGGAGGAAAGGAGAAGAGCAACAGAGGATGATGGTGACCAAAGGAAAAAAAAACTGTGTGGCACATCTTCAGGACTGGTGGAAAACAAGAAGGAATCAAGGAGGGTAGATAGAAAACAAAGGAGGGAAAAAAAAGAACGACAAGTCCAAAGACAGGTTAAAGCGCCTACCATAATTAGGGTATGATGATGTACTTTGTTTTACCAGTTTGCTTTATTAAAAACATGAGACAAATGTCAGATAGTATTTTATGTTTATGCAGTCTATTGCAAATACAATCCATTCAGCAAAATCTCTCATCACATGAGAATAATCAAGCTTTCACTTCTTATCGTTATGTGTGGACAGCGTGTACATACTTCATGATAGAGGCATGGGACCACAGTGGAGGGATACATTTTTCTTCAGGAATTATAAGTCAGAGCCTTACGTCTGTTCTGACAGAAAAAAAAGGAAAAAAACGGAAAAAAATAGATTGTCTAACTTTATGTGGGGGGGTCATGGAAAATAAATTGCAGAGGGGAAAAATGAATTAGTCAAGACGAAGCGTTCCCTTTGAAAAATTGGTCTGTCATAGCAAGCAGTCATGAGCGCGTTGATAATGAAAGCGGATGAACTTCCCTCTCTAACTTTGATATCAGAGAGCTGAAAATGGAGAGGCAAGCAACAACATTAGCCTGGTGTCTCTCCACGCCTCGGAAACACTCTGTGTGCTCCCTCCACATTTCAGTCTATATCAATCCTTTTACACCGTGCTAAATTGAATTTGACCGCACTGTCGTTACCAAAAAAATAGCTCATATGTTATGTGTTGTTGCACTGGATACTTTGGATACTGCCTGAAATCGTTCATAAACTTTGTAAACAGCAAAGTTCAGCCTTCGCTATTGCTATCCTTGGGAGGGCTGGGAGGGAATCCAGGTCACCTGTGCCTATAGAGGTGCCCAAAATGACATAGCGTGTTATTCGCTTCAGAGCTGAGCTGAGCTCAGGTGCATTGTGGGATTGTCCTGTTCCTCCTCTGCTGTCGCGACCGTCTCAGGGCTGCTGGTGGCTCCAGGGACAGCCACTCTGGCTGTTATTTATGTGCAATGCTTCCAGTGTAATTATGGGATGTAATGGAATGCCGCACACCCCGGCAGAGACACACCACTCATTACTGGGCTCTCAGAGTCAGAAGGACAGAGGTGAGAGAGGGTTGTGACCTTTTCCAGCATAGAGGTCATCGGTCGATGGGTAATGCATGGTAGTCGAAGACTGACAGCAATGGTGTTTTCCCCATCTAACAGCCACTGCTTTGGATGAGCCCAAGAAGAGAAAGGCTGACGCATGCAAGATTGTGGAGACCACACAAACAAACAAGGCCTGCCAGAGGCTTTAAACAAGCATGCCGATATCTGTCAACACAGGTGTGCATGTGTGTGCACAGACACACACCCACACACAAAACACACATTCTACAGTTGAATTCCCCAAAACCACAGAGTGTACTGTCATTCTGTTGCTATCTTTCTCTGGCATCTTATCTGGCATGCTCCGTTGTAATCAGGAGATATAAATGCATCAGGCGGCTGGGCTGAGCCATGCGAGCAGTGCGTGTGCGGCAGGAGAGTGCTCCCCAACATCAACGTGCCCTTGAAATGAAGAATGAGAGCCACGCAGAAACAGAGAGAGGGAGAGAGAGAGACCCAGCCCACTAGTGCTATTCACAGCCCTAATAACAGTCTGAGATGGGTTTGCCTGTCCTCGCCCTACCCCGACCCCTCATGACAAACACACATACACACATGCACGTGCATACACACACTCAAATGCTGAGACACACACTGGTCATTACTCTCTCCCCATGAAAAAGAACGAAAATGGATTATGCTATTGGCATCGCTGTTTTGAGGGGCTGTAGTAGCAAATGAACATGTTCGCTCATGCATGCCGTTGTGAATAACAAATTGCATTTCAAATTGCTATACATTATACAATTATTCTTAAGTCATTTTCATTTCCTACAATATAGAATAAAAACAAGACTCAATGTCCTTCTAACCCTCTGTGCCAGGGGTCAGTGTCAGGCCCTGGTGGATGCAGACACATTAGCGGGTGAAAGCACTGAATAGCTCTCTCTCTCTGTGCGGTACTCTCTCTCTCTGGCCTCTGTGGTACTCAGAGCTTTTTTCTCCTCCTCTTGTACTCCTGTGAAGCAATGTCCTGTTTCTCTTCTGAAACTTGCATTGGTAAATTAGACACTCTCCCACACACACACAAACAAGCACATGCAGCTTCTCAAGGTCACCTATTTCTTTTGTTCTCCTCTCAGTGTTTAGTTCTCAGGAGGGAAACAATCTGCCTAAAAGTTCAGAAGCACAGGCCAAAAAGACAGTCAGAAAGTGGCAGACATGTTTTGGAACGCTGCCTGTGCTTGAACGCAATGGTTGGTTAACTCCTGCCCCCATTGAGATCCTATTATTGTACGCTTGACAGAATAAATATACTTCAGCTGGTCCTCAGATTTCAAGCAAATGAAATGGTGTGGCTTGGATTCTGTTGACTACTTATTAAGTGATCACTTGTATGGAGTTGTCTGAGGCTGCTAAAAGGCAAGCAAATTGTTAACTGCTGTGTTATTTTGTGGCATGTTGGGTAATGTTACTCTAAATAGGTTTGAATAGTCCCCTTCCTTAACACACCTATGCTGTGATCTGGAATTAAGCTTTTGATGACGTGTTATGTGGAGAATAAAACATTAGGGTGCATGCATAAATATATTTGCTGAGTTAAAAGGTCCCTTACCATTAGGCAACATAGTCTAACTGTGTGTTCATGCTTAGAGCTACTAAAGCTGTAAGATCGCTGGAAGTAATTTGCTTTGTATTAACAGGGCTCTCAAGTCTCACGCAATGAGCGTGAGACACACGCATTTCAATGACTTCACACGCTCACACGCCACACATGGCATTTCTCACGCCAAGAAATTATTAACTTGCCCGCACA
>JAVQKI010442681.1:0-12500 GCA_036025975.1 Nematalosa erebi | reverse complement strand
CAGTGGGACTTGATGGAGCTCTGTGTCATCCCTGTAGAGCTCAGGTTTAAACCTGAGGATGATGTGCTCTCAGACGATTCCATGGACCTGGAAGGTACATAAAAAAACAAAAAAAACAATTGTGTTTTGTGTATGTTCGTGTGGGAAGTAATGCTTGTAGTAACCCACGTTGAGCACAAAGTGTGTTGCTATGGAGATTGACATTGTAAGTAAGTGGAGTTGCTGTTGCCTTGGTAACTGGAGAAGTCTTGGGGTTGCTAGGAGTGGAATGCAGCAATGGGCACGGCATAACTGCATGAGTTTGTTTGGGTGAATACTGATCTTTCTCACAAGTCATTTGAAATAAGAGAGCCATGTACAGTATTTTGCAGATGAGTTTGAGTCAAGTTTGAAAGGTGTGCTTGTGTACATTTTGTAGTATATAACATTATGCAATATATCATAATGGCAAGTGTGTGCGTGTGTGTAGATATTAAACTGCGCCTGATTATGAAAATTAGACTTAATTATGATAAACTAATGAGTGATGAGTTTTAGCAAGGCAAAAGAAGTAGCTTTTTTAGGGGTATTTTTCCTTGTGAACCTCAGCTCATTGGGAATGCTCTTTGAAACACAAATCAAAAGCCAGAGAGAAAAAACCCTTTTCCCAATAGAGGATATCCTGGAATGGGTTCACTCTGCACTATGAGGGAGGATTTCAAATTCTCTTGCAGACAGAGCCACTGTACAAATCATTAATGCTGTCTGGGCATAGGAAACCAGTCCTTCTTCACACAGGGTCTATTCATCAAGATCTATTCGGCTACTGTAGTCATATTCGGTTATCTTTTTTGCTCTTTATTCTAAGGCTAGCGAGTCTATAGATCGATCGATTGTTCAATAGATAGATAGGTAAAATCTTTTATTGTCCTGTTGGAAATTCTAGTATCCTTAAGCTTCCAAAACATAGCATTTAAATGACATACATACAGTATAAAACAAAAATCCTAGGGTTATGTGTGCCATTTAGGGTTCAAAGTTGATTGGTGTTGTAGTGTGGAATGTGCAGGGGGATGCTATGGAAACCCTAGTGCAAAGTGTCAGTGTCAGTGCAAGTACATTTCCAATGCAGATTCTGTTCCAGGCAAAATTTCACTGCATTTTTTACACTTAGTAACCGTATGCATGTGACAATAAACCTCCTTGTAAGTGTCAGTGCAAGGACATTTCAATGTGTAAGTACAGTATAAGCTGGCTACGTATTATAAAAAACAACAATATAAAAAACACTTTAAGCAGTTAAGAGAGCAGTGCAAAGGCTTAGTCCAGCCATTGATATATACAAAGAGTAAAAACTAAAAAGATATTGTAATAGTCCTTGATATATAGAGGAAAGAGTAAAACTAAAAACTGAAAAGATGTAATAGAATTTGGATGTTGTTGGAAGCTGAGTGTTTAAGGACATTACAGCACAATAGGTTTTTCCTTAGTCGTGACAAAGAGTTTTCTTGAATAGAATTTAGGATGGGTGTTGTGTTGGAAGAAGTGCTCACCTGAAATCCAGTTTGACTACAGTTCCAGTTTAAACAGCAGGAGCTGAACCCAGCCTGGACTAACCACCTGAGGCCACGCAGGCTTCCTCCTGTTACATGTCCATCACATGTGTTCTTCCTGCCTCTTCCTGTAGGAAGCCAATATGCTGTTGACAGCAGAAAGCGACTGTCTGACTACAGTATGTGTCTAGCTGTACCCCCCTCCCCTCCTCCGTCCCCATCCCTGCCACCCCGTGCGTCTAGTGTGTCCTCTGCTGTCTTTCTCTCTCTCTGTCTCTCTCTCTCTCGCTCTTTTGAGTCAAGTCTAGTGACGTTGCTGCCCCCTGCTGTGCGATCATGGCAACAGCCGCAGTAGTGCTGATGGCTGTCAGTCTGGTCAGCTTGAGAGGCGCACATGTGCAGTGCCCTCTGCTGCTCAGGCCATCTGCAGCGTAGTGCTGTAGGAGCCGTGGATGGTTGTGTGCTCTGTGGTCTATACTGAGGAAGTCACATGGGGAAGTGATCTGGCTCAGTGCATGGAGTAAATGTGTGTGTGTGTGTGTGTGTGTGTGTAAATGTGTAAGTATGTGTGTGTGTAAGAAAGAGCTCTGAGCTGACTTTTGCTTAACTGTGATCCCTCATCCCTTGACGAAGCTCACCTGTACACCTACTGTGTTTGTGTGTGTGTACTGTATGTGTGTGTGTGCCAAACAGGGTATGCGTGTGTGCATGTCTGCATGTATGTGTATGTGTGTGTGCCTTTCTGGGCCGTGACTTGGAAGCCCCCTCTCACCTCACCTTTCCCCTCTCACCTGACTGTGTACTCTCCCCTCCTCGCCCAGGTGATGACACTATGACGGGGGACGGAGGAGAGTACCTGCGGGCCGAGGACCTGCGAGAGCTGGGAGACGACTCCCTCCCAGGCCACTACCTTGATGGCATGAACTACCTGCGCTACAGTATGGAGGGAGGCCGATCTGAAAGGTACGATGCTGATCACTCAGCGGATCAGAGATTAAGGTTGAGTAACTACAGTTCCGTACAGGTCTTTGAGTTTGGTCATGTCTTAAAGCCTTTTAGACACAAAATGTTAACTTAAAAGGCAGGATGTCAGCTGTAAGCGCACTGTAAAAGGCAGCGAGGTCATTTGGGTTCAGAAAGGTGAAAGAATTACCAGGACTTTGGTCCACGTGTAAGCTAGATTAATTCCATCATGTTCTATCCAGGAAGCAGGGCTGATGATAAATTGTATTTAGTAATGTAATTAGTTATAGATTGTATTTTGTAATGTAATTGTTGCAGTTTTCATTTATCTTTTTTTTGTGTTCTCCTCCTCTTTTTCTTTCTGTTTGTCCCTGTGCTACCCAATTCTTTTGCTAAAAGTCACTTACAAAGGTACGTGGGAACGTCTGCTCTTTGCAGCTAAAAGCTTGCCATTTTCAGATGTTGTATTTCCATGGTAACTTGTTTAAATGATCTTTTCTCAGTTCTGAAAGGTCTTATACACCTAGTCACCATAGCTACTACTCTCCCAAGCATGATGGAATGTTGGAGGACACACTCACCAGTCACCAGGTTTGTGCTCTACGTCTGTCAAAAGGAAGTGGATACAGAGTGTCAAACAGATAGATAGCTCAGGATTTCCATGTTTGTCAACTTTAGTTTCTTAGTTGAATTTCTGTGATTTTCAATGTGGTACACAGTAGTCATAACTGAGCTCTCTAGATTGTCAAAACAGAAAAACTCATTCCTAGTGGTTACATTAAGCACAAACACAAATAGGCTTCCCTTTGCTGTTCTGTTAAACTGTGTCCATATTCCATCAACTTGTGCTTCACACTAACCTCAGTTCAGTTAATTGTAATTCAATTTAATGCAGTTCTGAACACTTGAATGTGTGTAATTCCGTTACATAAGGAAATGTGTCATGGCACTACAGCCCATCTCACACATCAATTGCTTCACAGTAAGTTGCCATTTTATACTAACATGTACAGTATCGTGTGCCAGGTGTCCTCCGTGGGCAGAAGCAGTGAGAAGGATGCCTACAGGCTGAGCTGGGGAAATGAGAACCTGGACAATGTGGCCCTGTCCTCCAGTCCTGTGCACTCAGGGTATGTGAGCGCTACATCTTTACTCAAAATTGTTCTGATGGACTGCTTCAGAACAAGCATTCTTAGTTAATTAGTTGTAGTTTTGTAGTCGTAATTGTCTCTCTCTCTGTCTCTTTTTCTCTCTGTTTTACACAAACTAACACACAAAGACTAAGTTTAATCGCTGTGATAGTGGATTCATGTAAACTCCTGTTCAGCACTTAAAATGGCTAGCAATCCTGAAAAGTGCAGAGTGCTTTTTTTCCAGCCAAAACAACAGTATCATGACTTTGTGTAATCCCAGTTGTAATCCTACACGGTAAAGCTGATTTGTCTGGAAAACAACCCAATGGAGTTACATGATTGCCCACTGGGTGCACTTTCAGGTCACTGACACAGAGACGATTTTAGTTGCCATCTCTGTCAGAGTATCCTGTTCTGTTTCACAAGGCTGGGTTTATTTAAGGATCAGATATATGGGACAGATGTTTTATGAGTTTACTTGCAGTCTTGCATTGCTAAGGCAACACCAGTGACAACAAGCATTGCTGTGTATGGTTGAGTATAGTAACAAGTAGTGTAGGATAACTTAGTAAAGGATAGTATAGTATGGCGTAGTATAGTGTAGTAGAGATCTGTATTATAGCACAGTATGGTAGTTTGGACAGGGATGTGAGTGCCAACTTTGGAAGCAGACGCGCAGATACCGTCAATGAGACAATAGTTCTGCAGTACGTGTTCCTGACTCTCGTTCTTTAGTCTAAAACTTTGGTTTTGTTTTATCTGTTTCGTCTATCTTTTCTTGCTATTTCACTATCGCTCTCCCTCTTTCTTTCTCTTCTTGTTTCTCCTGGGGTCTCTGCTCTCTTTTCAGCCGTTCCACCCCGTGCCATGATCATGACAGCAGCAGGTGACTCACTGCACTTTGACCCTTGTCTGACCCAGTTTCAGTGTTACCTGTTGTACATGGAGTGTGGACAGCTCTTTGTCTGTGTTTCTACAACTTGGAGTCCCTCAAGGATCACTCTGGGGTCCTTACCATATTTAAATAAAAGTCACATTAAGCTACATTTTGGACCACATGAAGAATTAGTCTTCCTCTTCCTTGTAACTTGATAGAGATGTGAGATGCTGCTATAGATTGGTATTTAGCAATAACCCCAATTTAACCCCAATTAGCAACACCATAACCACAGGACAGTTAACTTTGGTTATTTGTTGGGAAATTATGGTAGTATACACTGTAACCTCAGAGCTCCCCAGAGGTACTCCAGGTGCAATCTTCACTCATGTTGTTTGTCACTTGTTTTGTTCTGTCACTACCACTAACAGAGATTTTGCCTGTAATTCATGTTCACTTCCTCTTCAGGCAATCTCATTATGTTATCATATGTAGAGTGCATTAGCGAGAGAGTCTGTATTTGTTCATGACACTTGGTGCAACTGATCTACTGTCAGTTATAAATGTGAACAATGGAATATTTAAACTGCTGCTGATGTGCAGATCTATGACCTTTACTGTTAAAAAAGCACTGTGAGGCTTGGAAGTCATCATTTGTTGTTTTGCTGATGCCCACACCAAGAGTGACTTGCTCTGAATGGAATACAGCATCAGCCCCCCTGGAACAGCTCAGGGTGACATTATGTACTCAGGAGGTGGTAGCTCCTGGGACTTAGCTCCTTCTTGTCTGGTGACAGCCCTCTGGTGTTCCAGTTGGAAGGCCAGATCCCAAACTAAAGCCTATGGACAAGAATGTGCGCACCTTAGCCTACAGTACTGTACCTCCATTTTCTGGGTATAGATTACAGTATGCTTGAAGATGGCTTAAATTCTGCAAACCAGGCAGACTTTAGAGAATTTACCACTGCTGCCAATGGCTCTGTTGCCGATTCAACTTTTAAATCGGCTGCAAGCGAACCAGCAGAGGTCTGGCGGTATTGGCCGAGCTGCACACGCTGCTCAAATTTGGGCCAAAGGTGTGAATCTAGATGTGTCACTGTTAGACATCTGACCATTGGCTTGGTGTGCACTAGATTTTACCGGGATAAATAATACATATCAAACCTGTAATCTGCGATTTATTGATAGGAATTATGATATGACCAACTTGCACTGTGTCAGAATGTAGATCTTTAGCCTATCATTAACGTCCAGTGTGCGTGGTGTAACATTATCTCATGTTGTTTGCCCATAACATATTGGCATCAGGATTTGCCAGTCAGGTGTGCCCGTGTGCCCGTGTTTCCTTGTCCATGTGCATGTTGTGTTACAGGATTGTTCTACTACACGTTTGCCCCTCCCATTTGCATACACGTGGCGTGGTCCCTCCCTTTCTAGTCTTTACATAAATTAGAATTTTATAAAATTAAAATAGGCTACTTTAAGATTTGCCAAGTTACATTTGCCATCATTTAAATTGTAGAAATGTCATGAATAGTGCATTTGTTTTGCATGTTACTAAGACATTCACATCAGTCTTGGGAATTATGTGAAGTAGTCCTGTGCCACTGTTTATGTGCACTTTGCGGCTCTCCTCCATGAAGAATCCTGCTCACCAATTCACCACCTTTTTTTTTTCGTTTCCCCATGTTTTTAACTTGTTTCAGGTCCATTAGACCAATGACATCATCTTTGTCCTTCCCCCTCCCTTTAGCTTCCTGGTCAGCTTCATGGTGGACGCGCGCGGTGGAGCCATGCGGGGATGCCGTCACAATGGCCTGCGCATCATCATCCCGCCCAAGAAGTGTGGCGCCCCCACGCGGGTCACATGTCGCCTGGTGAAGCGCCACCGTCTGGCCACCATGCCACCCATGGTGGAGGGCGAGGGCCTCGCCAGCCGCCTCATAGAGGTAGGGCCCTCCGGGGCCCAGTTCCTAGGGTAAGAGAACCTCTTTAAACACTTAGATGAGGGGAGAGAGAGCAGTCAGGGCTCAGACATTGGTAAATAAACAGCATGAAGGTATTTATGTGAGAAATGCAGTCAAGATATTGTATTTGTCTATAAATATCTAATATGTATGACTATGAAAACAAAAGACTACAGAAACAGTTCATATCTACAATAGAAAGTATATATAGAAAAAAGGGGAGAGCGAGGTTAAACATAGACTGGAATGGTTGGATAATGACAGTTGATCTCAGATGGGTACCACAGAGGTCAACTGGTAAGGCAGGTCTATCAATCATTGCAATGGTGTTTGCCTCCAGAAATGCCTTACATGTTCAGAAAATGTGGTGCTCGACATTGAAAAGGACATCTTTAATGGGAGTGAAGTGTGAGAGAGATTAATCCCTTCTTTTCAGCTAGGGCAAAGTGGATTGTAGTGATTTAAGCTTAAAAATAATGTGTAGAAATGTCTTATTTCTAATTAACCTCTCTGAATGACTGACAAGCTTGCCTGATCCTAGCGCTTCCAAAAGCATTATAATGAGCAACTAACACTAACCCAATTGAAGCTTCTATCAACCAAATGCTCATTTGAAGAAGAAATGTTTTGCCCCCTTATGTTTTTTTGTTTGTTTAAGATGCATTTCCTGTTTTGCTACACTCACTGTTTGCAGGATATGACAAAGTTTCGCAAATGTAACTGGTTACGCTTTACATACATCAGCAGAGAACAATTGGTTTGCTTTTTTACGTATATTGAATGATTTGCTATTTTGAGAATATTCACAAGTTCTGCCCTTCTTTTCAGCTTGTCCATGATTGGTTTGATATGTCAGTCAGATCTGACCAAACAACCAACCAAAGTTCAGATCAAATAAGAGCTCCTTAAGTTCAACATTAACTTTTTAAAAGAAGGTTCATTGGTGGACTTCTGTGTAGATTTGTTCCTGTGTTCAAAAAAAAAAAAAAAAACCCACATAGGAGCCAAAAGCCAACAACCGACATTTGCGTACCTCAAACCTAAGTACAAGTATTTAATAAAACATTTAAAAAGATCAAGGAAGCTTACAAGGAGATGATGCACTAGCTAATAGCAACAATTGTATCATCTATGCTCTTTTCTCCCACTGCTGCTAACGGATTGCGTGCAGTAAACTGCACCTGCCCACAGCCCCTCCCCCACTCAATGAGGGCGAGAGTTTGGTTAGCCGCATCCTGCAGCTCGGCCCTCCAGGAACAAAATTCCTTGGGTAGGAGAGACACATACGAAACAATCCATGGATGCTTCGTCCTTTTCCTTCTCGCGCCCTTCCTTTATCGTCCTTCTCAACCCCCTTTTACCCTGAATGTGATACAGTGTGTTTGTGTTTGTATTCTGTGTTTTTATTTATTTGTTTGCTTGTTTATTAGTTGTGCTCATTTGTGCTCCAGCATTGTTAGCCTTTATACCTTTTTTTTTTTTTCCTCGTGTGTGTGTGTTGTTGTTCATTTTATTTTATCTTCAGTCCTGGTTAGCTTCAATGCTACTGTAGCTGGCTGTGCGTGTATAGTGCTGTGATGCCATCCCATAGTTTTATTGTTTTATGATATGGTTTTATTTTGGTGACTCCTCGCTTTACTTTAGCATGATTTGCCACAGCCATACTTCTGCTGTAGTGGAGCGTTTCATCCATCATGGTGATTGATTATTACTTGTTTTGTTATGTGTATTATAAGTACCTTGCCATCATGGTAGTTTTTGTCTCTGCACACACACACACACAAACACACACACACACACACACACAAACACACATCCAGTGCACATTATGTCAGCAACACAGATGCAGCAATATAAACCCAGTCTGGTGTTGTAATTTTGATGTAATTTTGATGATGAAATTTTAAACAGTTTATTTATTATAGTCATTCCCACCTTGTTCTTCCTCTTTGGTTTTTAGTCGTGTTGAAGTAAACTGAAAAATCAAACAACAGTTTCCCTCATACCTTGCTAAGTAGCCCAAGCAAAACCATAAACCAGATTTTCTGAAAGTTTTTGTCACTGTCCATAAGCAATAACTCTTCCTGCTCAGACTGCTTTCACACACGAAACTCAGACAAAACAAACACCGCCCTGCTTCCATTCTCAGCATCTGACTTGTGCTCCTCTCTCGCCCTCCCTGCTCCTCGCCGCAGGCCGGTCATCGTGGAGATCCCCCACTTCGCGGCGCTGCGGGGGAAGGAGCGGGAGCTGGTGATCCTGCGCAGCGAGACGGGCGAGAGCTGGAAGGAGCACCACTGCGAGTACACGGAGGAGGAGCTCAACCAGATCCTCAACGGCATGGATGAGGGTGAGGAGGGAGGGAGGGAGGGAGGGAGAGCAGAGGAGTCATGCTGGGGAACATGAGATCATCATCGTCACGCCAGACAGGCTGTCGCTTGTGCCACCGGTGTTGTTTTGTTGATAGAATGTTTGCGTCAGCTAAGGAGAGAGCGGGCAGTTTCAAAGGATTCTGTCTTCAGTGTTCTTAACCCTTTTACCTTTTAAGTTCAATTGTATTTAGTCCTCCCTAGAACATATTGTTACCAGTCCAACATGAAGAACTTGAGAGTGTAGGGATTTTGTGTGAAATTAATAATTTATGTGTGTAGTGATAAAGCATGACGTAAAAACTTAGTGATGTGGGAAGCATAGGCTTTAGGCTGGACAAGAGGGGAACAACAAGTGGAACATCTCAGCAGGTAAGGTAGCAAAGGGTGAAGGGTCAGCAAGCAATACCTCCATATAACAATACTGTAAACCTGCTGAGGCAATAGAAACATGCATAGAACATGCCTTGTTAGGAGTTAAAGTGAAGAAGGAGGTTTGGGTCTGTTCTAAGTATAAACTTAGAAAGGATCAAGTGATGGTATAAAAGCTCAAGTCAAACAGTGTATGCCAGCTTGCTTCATGAACCGATGCTCATAAAAGCATTAAAGCCACCTCATCTGCAAAGTTCTTGTCCCGACATTTTTATTCCAAGTCTTTAAGGGAATCATTTCAATTTGACACAACAAGAGAACGGGGGGAAATACTTGTACAGTCTCATACTGTCTTGTCCCTTCCTGACGATCTGAGATTCATGTGAAAAGGTAGTTGTGATTATGGCTGTGTGATCTCTAAACCTTTGAGATCATTTCAGTTGTTTTGGTGCAAATTTGTATCAGGTTCCAGGTACACTGGTATAAAAATGTCATCCAAAGAGTTCTACGTAATGAGCAATAAGCAGTTAATGCATTGCAAATTTTTGTATTGTTTAATAATGATGTGCGATTTTGTGTGTGTGTATGTGCTCCAGAGCTCGACCCCCCTGAAGAGCTGGAAAGAAAACGCATCTGCCGGATCATCACCAGAGATTTCCCCCAGTACTTTGCGGTGGTGTCCCGCATCAAGCAGGACAGCAATCTGATTGGGCCTGAGGGGGGCATCCTGAGCAGCACTGTGGTGCCGCAGGTCCAGGCCGTCTTCCCAGAGGGCGCTCTCACCAAGAGGATTCGGGTCAGCCTACAGGTGAGCTCACACAGGCCACATCATAAGAAAGCAGAGAAGAAGAAATGCTCCAGAAAGAAGAAGCGAAGCATGGACAACTTATATGTGTTCGCTTGATTATTTCTTTGTTAGTTTGTGCTGCTTTGTTTATTGTTGAGTCAAGATACTCACTCAGCTTAAATGAGCCTGTCACATTAGTTTGCTATCTACCAGCTTACAGTCTATCTTGTCATGTCCTGTATATTATTTATCCTGTTGCAAAGGATTCTGAAATTGATACTGACAGAATGCAAGGAAAAAAAAAAAAACATGAAGGATTATAAGAACTCAATTTGATATGACATTAGCTAACAGACAATATTAGTACATTAGCCAACAGACAAACTCTCACTGTGATAAGCAGAATATTGATGCTTTCATGAAGAAAAGAGATGTGATTGGTTTGGTTTTGCCAGGCTCAGCCAATGCATGAAGACACAGTACGTAAGATCCTGGGGAACAAGGCCATGTTTAGCCCCATCGTCACGCTAGAACCCAGGCGCCGGAAATTCCACAAACCCATCACCATGACGATTCCTATCCCCAAGAGTTCTACCGACCCAGTGCTGAATGGGTTTGGAGGAGACACGCCCACTTTGCGACTCTTATGCAGTATCACAGGTAAGTGAGGGTGCTGTGGTATAACACTGCGGTATCTGAACAATGTGTTTGAATATACTCCAATTGCATTTCCATTTCTAAGTGTTTTCAGATGTGAAATTAAACTTTTAACTCATATGGGTGCACAATACATGACTCACAACAATGCTGCTCATTACAATAGATATATTCAACAGGGGTGTCCTCAGAGTTTCTGCAGGGGATCTGCCTGATTCTCAAATACAACTTTCTTTTCTTTCACAGACACAAACTTGATAATTCTTACATTAATGAAGAAGTACTTGACACCAAAGGTCACACATTAATGTTGGGCCAGTTTAACAAGATATACCTACCAGATTAAACTTTAGCTAACATGAAGTCCCTCTAGCCAAGAGGTCCATTGCTTGTGACCTGTGTATTACAGTTTGTGTAAAACAGAATTTTGCTAGTTGTGTAGAAATTCTGTCCTATTGTAACCTACTAATTGTGACAATGTGAATCCACTGTGACGATGCGTTTCCCCCTCACAGGTGGAACTACACCTGCACAGTGGGAGGACATCACTGGAACCACGCCTTTAACATTCATCAACGACTGCGTATCCTTCACAACAAACGTCTCGGCCAGGTAAATCCTCATTTGTCACCTCAAAACCTCCACACCTAACATCATCAGACCCATTACATTGTTTGTGCAACTGAGCACAGAGTTCTAATGAGTTTTCAGACATAAATGGTTTTAATTATGCCTGTGGCTATATACAGTAACTAATCTCCTTTCCCTGTCTTTTGCCAGGTTCTGGTTGATAGACTGCAGACAGGTGCAGGAGTCTGTGAACTTTTCCTCACAAGTGTACAGGGAAATCATATGCGTTCCCTACATGGCCAAATTTGTCATTTTCGCCAAAACACATGACCCCATCGAGGCTCGCCTACGTTGCTTCTGCATGACAGATGATAAGATCGACAAGACACTGGAGCAGCAGGAGAACTTTGTGGAGGTGGCCCGCAGCCGAGACGTGGAGGTGGGTGTGGCATTCCTGTGGATGACATACAGCAATCAAATGTGCCTAGGCAAAGTGGAGACAGAATTTTGTATAACTAACAGATGAGGAATATCATTACATAACATATTGCTGGCCATGAGCATAGAATGAGAATGTAAAGATTATTTTGCATTGCACACTTGCAACAGGTCCTGGAGGGGAAGCCCATTTATGCAGACTGCTTTGGAAACCTGGTTCCTTTGACCAAAAGTGGCCAGCACCATCTTTTCAGTTTCTACGCCTTCAAAGAGAATAGACTAGCTCTCTTCATTAAAGTAAGTTTATTAAAGTGCATTTATGTCCACTTCTTGTTGACTGTCTCTTCTCTCTCACCTCCCTCAGTTCCCTCTTACATTTAGTTTGATTACAATTTAAACTGACCACACAAATGAACCACACTCAGTGAAAAAATCTTTTTGTATGCATCAGCTGATCTTGTATTTTTTTCTCAGATTCGAGATAACACACAAGAGCCCTGCGGTCGACTATCCTTCATGAAGGAGCCAAGGACATATAGAGCCCTAGCCCACAATGCAATATGCAATCTCAACATCACACTCCCATCTTACTCTAAGGTAACAAACACTCCAAGCCTTTTCAGTCTCAGTGCATCTGCCTGGAAATGTGACTGTGTACTGTAAGAGGTGTTCAATCAATACTCCTAAATGAATAAGAATAATGAATGAGTGCTCTATTAAAGCGATGGTTCGGAGTAATTGCAACCATAGCGCTGTTATGCGAGCTTGATGAGTGCTATTGATAGCAAGGAAAACGAAAGAATTTGGAACAACGTAGACCAAATAGCGAACCGGC
>JAVQKI010442646.1:0-11252 GCA_036025975.1 Nematalosa erebi | reverse complement strand
TGCCTTTGGTTTCAGTGGACGATAGTTTTCCATTTATACATCTACAATAAAAATGTATTTATGTATAGTTTTCATTGATGTGGTCTCACTTATGGGTAAGTTGTTAAGTTGCTTTGGTGCTTGAGTTGTAATAATAAGTCCCTCAAAAGTATTTGCTTGTGATGATGCCTCAGTAATGAACGCCTGCATTTCATTGCATGACAAATACTGTGTTTTCTGTCTCTGAAGTTGAAGTACAAATCCATGTTTTTGATTCCAATTCCACCATTTAAGTGAGCTCATCCACTGCAAAATGCTAATAATATTTGTCCTGTAGTAAATTGAAGGTTAGTACATTGCTGTGTGCTCCTTGTTGTGGCCTCATCAAGTTTCAATTTGTGCTGCACCTGCTCTGTTCCGTATGTTATCTGCATAAAACCCTTTCAACCATAAAATTTATGCTACACATTATTTCTCAGTGTACAGTGTAGATCCCTGAATTTTTGTTATATAATTGAATAGAGCGTGGATTGTCATAATTCATGGACATGTCATGAAGTAGCTTTTATTAAGACATGCTCTTTGTAGTTGATGGTTTATTAGGAGGATCCTTTGAAGGAATACTCTCGGTAGATGTCAGGAGACTTCCTTGTTGTTATTCTGAGTGAGGGAATCCAACCTGCTTTGGCTGCCTTCCACAGCACAGTTAGCTGGCCTGTGGCGCTGGCTTTGGCTCAGGTGAATAATGTGGTGGTGGTGGTGTGGCGGTGCCTCCAGGAATCTGCTCTTATGGTCGGAGGTGCTTGTCGCTAGTCAGGAAATTTTCCAAAAAAAGCCCCACTGTTGAACCAAGAGAGGGGAAATAATGAAGAAGGTCCTCACAGGCAGGCCCAACATGGCCGGGCTAAACAAAGCCTTTTTGAACACATTCTGTAAAAACGCCCTTAGGGTTTTCGCCTTTGGGGTTTAGTTTCCCCCTCAATAAATGCAGCCTCCCTTCCTGCTTGGGCCGAGGTGGGTTCCCCCTCACCCCATTAACCAGACCTGCTCTGCCTGTCAGCCTCTCTGCTTAGTGTGGGAGCATGAAACAGCTTGTGCACCGTGGCCAATGAAAAAATGTCTCTTGTCATCAGAAATAGGAAGGAACTCACAGCCCAGCAGGCTCCGCAACACCCCCTTTCCCCCCCGATCCATCCCCCTACATCCGCCTTCCACAATATGAATCATCTATCAGTAGCTGGACTCTCACAGATAAATTGATATTTCTCCACCATTCACAAATGCCATAGACCATTAAGGAGTGGGCTTGTGCTGATGCCTGGAGTAACCAGCTCTCTCTCCTGAGAAAGCCCTGGCCTCCACACCCACTGGTAGAAAGGAGAGAGAAAATGAAGAAGGAGAGAGAAAGAGCGCGCGAGAGAGAGAGAGAGAGAGAGAGAGAGAGAGAGAGGTACAGGGGGAGGGAGCCAGGGTAAGTAAGTGACAGAGAGAGAGAGAGGGAGAGAAAGAGAGATTGGGAAGAAACAGTAAGTGAAGGCAAGTGACCATGAGAAAAAGCGAAAGGGAGAGAGAGAGAGAGAGAGAGAGTGAGAGTGAGCAAGCGAGCGAGCAGGAGGAAGGCCATTTAAAAATGTCACGGGGAATATATAGCTGTAGTCAGCCAGGCGACTCTTCTAATATTGTGCTGTGATTTCTCTTTGTCTTGCACTCAGCTCTCGGGCTTAGTCTGGCTCCCAGGGAACCATGTCATACAGTCAGCTTCACTTCAGACTCCCTTCTCTCTCCCTCTCTCTCCCTCTCTCTCTCTCTCTCTCCCTCTCTCCCGCTAGACATGCACAGTGCCTATTTTTCCTCTACCCACTTTACATTGGGTTTATTCACCTACCATTTTTCACCTTCGTCAAAATTTCTGAAACACATAGAAGAGAGTAAAGGGATTGTGGAGGTTGTTGGTGAAGGAGTGATGGTGTTGCTTTGGACTGGACACAGTGGTTTAATCTGGTTCGTCCATCCTACAGCCCAAGGCAAGAGCAATCAGTGGAGTGTGAGGTCCTTGGCTAGGGCTCCCCTTAATAGAGGTGGAATTTGTTTTCTTGTTTTGAGAGGAGACGTGGGCGAGCCAAGGCCTCGACTCGACTCGACTCCGTGCACACGCAAATGAGGTGAGGGAGGCATTTGGTTGGTGGCACACAGAGAGTGGCACCCTGGCACAGAGAGGAGGCTGTAGAGAAACGGCAGCTTGGAAAGTGGGGGGTGGGGGTGGTGTATGCGTGTGTTTGTGTGAGAGAAGGAGAGAAGACCATTTGCCCATTTCTTTAAAAAAATATTATAGCACAAAAATTCCTTCACACCCTGACAAGACCAGCAGCTTTCTTCATACTTTCTGGAGGTGTTTAAAGTATTCCGAATTTTGGGATTCAGAAGCTTTGCTCGATATCGAGTTAATAGTCTTCGTCTGCCCTTGGCACAGCGACAGAGAGAGGTTCCTGCTCTGCCACCAGGCCATTTGCTGTAATCTGTCTAGCCTGGTAAGGATTGGCACAGTGTGTGCCAACCAGGGACCAGGCTCCACCTGCCAGGAGTCAGGATAACCCCATATGCCCGTGTGTGTTTGCCCGCTAGCTACCAGTCTGGCTGTTCCAACAGCCCCCATCTCACCAACCCCCACCCCCCACCCGACAGCAAAGTCCCCCCTCTCTGCCCTTATAAGAATCATTCTAACAAACACACACACACACACGTGTATGCGTGTATTGCGATGTGAAGGTAAGAGGGGGTTGGGTTGGTGTGAGTTTGCTGGGTAAGAGAGGTGTTGAGCAGAGCTGCAGCGGAGGAGGGCTGTGCGGGGCTGGGTTCTCTGGGTCTCCCTCTCGCCCTTCACTGTCAGAACCAATTAGTCAGCTTCTGTCAGCTCCCTGTGATTCCCTTTCCTCACCCTCCCATTTCTCTTTCTCTCTCTCTCTCTCTCTCTCTCTCTCTCTCTCTCTCTCTCTCACACACACACACACACGCAGTCTCTCTCACACTCCCTCCCTCCCACACTTTCTCACTCGCACACGCTCACACACACACACGCGCGCACACACACACACACACACACACACTCCTGCTCTCCCCCTTTCACATGCGCGTATACACACACACACACACACATACACACATCACCTCTCTTCTGCCATGCTATCTCCCCTCTTCTCCCCCCTCACTCAATGTCTGTCTCCCACTTCCTCTCCTGACTGCCTATCTTCCCTTCTTTCTCTCTCCATCTCTGTCTCTCTCTCCATCTCTGTCTTTCTCTCTCTCTCTCTCTTTCTCTCTTCCCTCCCCTCCATCAGGCGGACTGGCAGAGTCTGACCAGAGACAGAGAGCACCAATGTCTGTTAGAGCAGCTCAGTGCATTGGACGAACTGTCCATTTGCAGAAAAGCATTTGCAGCGTGTGTGTGCGTGTGTGTGTGTGTGTGCGTGTGTGTGTGTGTGTTTGAATGTGTATGTGTGTGTTTGTTTTCCTGTGGCAGTGCGGCAAAAAACAACCTGAAAAATTAGGCCAATTAACTGTAGATTTAGCAGAGCTGGGCTTTGGAAGCGATTTGAATTAGGCCTACTTTCTTAATATATTGACCTCACCTTTATTTGTCTGTGTTTCTTGATGCATGTGACTCACTTCATACAGTAAGCTCTGTGTGAGAGGCTGAATGAGCTTGTAGATCTCTAGGTCTGCAGGGATTTTCACCTGCTCTTGCTAAAGCATATGCTGTTGTCATTATTATTATGTAGTGATCTTATTACAAACACCATTTAAAACCAGATAAAGCTGGTGTTCTTTGTGCATACATGTAAAAATTGTGTGTGGGTGTGTGTGAGTGCTTTTACGGACTATATATTGGAAGGTAGTGTTGTGTTTTCCCAGGGTTTGCATGAAGGTGATAATGTGAAACAGTGTGTGTGTGTGTGTGTGTGTGTGTGTGTGTGTGTGTGTGTGTGTGTGTGTGTGTGTTTTCATGCATGCGAAGGGAAGCTTAAAGGTTTGTGGTGTCATCAGGAGGCCATCTGTCTCCAGCCGGACCATTAGCTGCTCAGCTGTTTAGATCAAACTAGTGCAGCTTATACCCATCAGGCAGGTAACACAAACACACACACATACAGACACACACACACACACACATGGTGTATAGAGAGAGATATAGAGAGTATATAGTGAAACAAGTATTTTAATTTCCTGTTTGCTAAAATAGTGATTAAATTTAGTGTCCAGACCACAACAGCAACAAAAAAATAGACAACAAGGTGGCATAAAGGATATGCTTGTCATTTTAACTTCATGCATGTCTTTTAAAAAGTACTAAAATATAGGCAGTCATATTCTATCATATGTTATTGCAGTACTGTAGTGTTGCAGTGTTATAATTAGATTATTGGTTGTGCCTTCTAAACCAAATAGATTTTTCAGTGTTTCATTGATGTATATGCATCACTGCCTTTTTGAATCAATATGTCAATTAAAACTAATTCATCATTTTACCTCACTCTCTCTCTCTCTTTCTCTCTCTCTCACACACACACACACACACACACACACACACACACACATCTCAATTCAATTTATATTTAAATTCAGTAATTTTATTTCAGCAACCATTTCAAGTGTATACACTTCAAGTGTATAAGTGTATAATCAATAACATTATCAATATGACTTTCTGTGTCTTACATGGTTATTAGCAGTTGCTATGTCATATACTTCCTAAAACTAATTCAATAAAATTATGAACTGACTAAATGCATAGATTAGAATTTATGTATGAATGAAGACACACACACACACACACACACACTTACACGCAGACACACACGCACACATCTACACACACAGAAATGTATTAATACAATTCCATTTGTTGCAATTGCACATCTGTCAGCCCTGCATTGACTAAAACTATTGATTTGTGTATATTGATTATTACAATTCATATGGGAATAACAGCTCATAACTGCACTTAAAAACTTATCAAATCTATTTGCACATTCATTCTGGAGTAGAAAGGTTGTTTTAATTTACCTCTTTTCAGATGCACAGGGCATTCAGCTTTTTTGCCATAGCCCAGCATGTAATGCCATGGCAGTACTGCATTCTTATTTAAGCGAGCGAGGAAGCACCATATTTCCCCGGGGACTGAATTCATTAAGTGTGCTAGGATGAGGAGCAAAGCTGGTGGGCTTTCACTAGTCCTGGACCCCAGAGCCACTGCAGGCAGAGGCAGCTGTCTGCCACACACCCTCAGGGGCGACCTACACTCCCCCTCACAAACATTATTATCTCAATCGCTCTTAAAATTGTGTGTTTGTGTGAGTGTGTGTGTGTGTGTGTGTGTCTGGGTCTGCTTTCATCGACCACAAAGGTGTTGCAGTTGCCTGTTAATGTGCGCAGTGCAGGATTCACTGCAAGGAATAGTGACGCTCGTTTAAAGTGAATTTCAGTTGCAAATGGGCATTCCCTAAGTAAGATGAGATGACTCCGTGTGACCTTACCTGCCTGTCTGGATGCAGTATCCCGCCTGTGCTGTCTGTTTTTCAAGAGAAAGAGAGATAGAGAGGGAAAGAGAGAAAGAGTGAGAGAGATGGTGCCTGATGTGACAGCTTGATGCGGCTAAAGCAGGCAGCTGTGGCTGTTATTGGTTATACTGTTGCGAGCATATGGGCCTGTCTTCTCCCATGCGGATGCCTGGTACCTGCCTCAGTCGCAGCAGGGTAATTATGCAAAGCAAACATCGGCTTCGCCTTCCGTAACCTGGCTTCCATCTTTTTAATTTTCCCCCTTCTCATTATACCTACACCCCCATCCCTCTCAGCCTCTCTGTCTCTGTCTCCCCCTCTTCCCCTTCTCTCCTCTCCCATTCCCTCCTTCTGCACCCACAGCTGACAACATTAAATAATTAGTCAATATTAGCCAGGAAGAGAAAGGAAGCAGGCGTGGAAATCCAAAGGGAAGAGCCATTATTTGCACAGTTGTAGGGTGTATAGATAATTTATAAGAAGGAGGGTGTGTGTAGTGGGGTCGTGTGGGGGGCTGGTGGTAAATGCTGTGTTGAAATGACTTTCAATAATCATTAAAATGGGGGGATGGGTCGGTTATTTGGTTGGTTGGTTTTTTTTTTTTAATGGTGGGGGTTGGGAAGGGCGTGGGTAGGTTGGTGCATCTGTACCCCTCTGACGGTGCGTATGTGTGTTTGTTGTGCTCTGTGCAGGATCTCGGTGGAGGAAAACCCTCGGGAGGCTGAAGACGTTGCCGCGTAACACCACTGCTGCAGATGCCGCTCTCCTCTCACCCCCCTGGGTTGTCCCACTGTGCACGGTGCCCCGCGGACTGACCGACTGACGCGGACGGCTACAGACCACCCCAGACCAGCTGCCAAACGCCACAGCACATTACCAGTGAGCCCGGCCGATGCTACCCTGCCCCATGCCCTCTCGCCCACCGCTAGTCTTTGAATCTCCGAGGCTGTGGTGATACCCCGGTGTGCCTTCCAGAGGACATCTGCCAAGCTCCTTTTCCCCACCCCATCCAGCCCCCAAACCCCTACCCCCTACCCCTTACCACCACCTCCACCACTACCCACTCCTGGAGCCATGGAGCCGACAGCTACCATCCCTGTCCTGGGGGAGGACTGCCTTCTTCCCCAGGGCCGCTCCTGCCTGGGCTGCTTCATCGAGACGAAGGATGGCACCAACCCCTTGGACACCGAGCCCGGGGTCAGTCTCAAGATGGCCGAGGCCTGCCGGGGCGAGTACGATGCCTGCCCCATAGTGGACATCGGCATGCAGTGCATGAACAGTGGAGACACAGGCGGCTATGGGGAACAGCTCCTCTCTGACCAGCTGTTGAGCTTCCCACTGCCCAAGCCTGTTCCTGTGGACAAAAAAGCTGGTGACAGGACGACGGACAGCGACACGGACGACCAGGTGACCAAAAACCTGTATGACGGCCTGCTCCTTGACAAGTGCAATGGGGAGGAGGTTCTCTTGGCCAACACAACCCAAGACTGGGGCTACATCGAGTCCTTCATCAGCGAGAGCAAGATGGAGCTGCTGGACCTGTGCTCGAAGAACGAGCTGTCCGTCAACCTCTTCTCAGAGGAGGATGTTGACAACTACATGTTCGATGACGACGACGATGACTCCACGCTGAGCAGTGATGTGTGCTCCCTCAAGATCCGGTATGAGTCCTTTCAGGACAACATGAGGGAGAAGACCAATGTGCTCCAGGAGGAAACCCAATTCAACTTCTTCCCCAGTGTCCTCGTCAACTGCCCCAAGAAGGAGGAAGGCACTGGGAGAAGGGGGGCGAAGGAGCTCCCCCGGAGGCCTGGGGATGAGGAAGAGGAGGAAGAAGACCTGTGCTTGTCAGATGAGGGTGAGGGTAAGACAGAGAGATGCACCAGTCCCGGGGAAGGCTGCTCCCCCGACTACAGCCCCAAAATGGATTACTTTGTGGACTCCAGCGACTCGGCTGAGGATTCAGGGGATTACAGCGATGACAGTTCCTGCACTGGCTCCTCGGTGGAAGAGTTCCCAGATGGAAAACACAAGCGGCAGCTGGGAAAGAAGGGCGGCGGATCATCCAACCACCTGAACTACGGGCTGAGGGCCAAGAGAAAGGTCCGTTACAGTGATGACTACCTGTATGACGTGGACTCCATCGAGAGCGAGAGGAATGCAGAGAAGCGTGAAAATCAGGCGCCGGGCCAAAAAGAGGAACGGGACGATGACTGGTGCCCCAAAAAGCGACGGAAGTCTTCTCGCAAAGAGCCGCCGGTCATAATCAAGTACATCATTATCAACAGGTTTAAGGGAGAAAAGCACATGTCTGTTAAGCTGTTCAAAATTGATCCAACAGCCACAACTGTGAGCTTAGACACAGAAGCAATGAGCAAATATGAAAAGCTGGCTCCACTGAAGCAGTTCTGGCAGGAGCAAGAGAGGGAGAGAGAGGAGCAGCTTAAGCTGGCTCTGCGAGATAAACCCAATTTTCATCCAAACGGCCGCCACCGACCCTTTAGTTCCAGTCCTCCGAAGAGGAAATACAAGTTTGCAAACAGATTTAGGATTCAGAGGATTCAAACTGTGGAGCAATCTCCCACGAGGCAGGGTTCCTCAGTCTCTTCGAGCGAGGAGGGCGGTGGCACTAAAGACCGCACCGTGCCGGTAGGAAGCCCATTACCGCTTTCGGCACCGGGCCTCGACATAACACACACCGCCACGCCGAAGAGCCGATCTCAGCAGCAGCGAGAGGAGAAGGGGATTGGCAACAAAATTGTGTGTATCCGCAAATTCAAAAGCGAGGCCAGGCTGCGGAGCAGGAAGCTGCAGCGCGCGGGCGAAGGGGATGAGGGTAGCGTGACGCTTCCTCCTCCTCCTCCCCAGCAGCAGCAGCATGCCACAGACTCCTCCACAGGCATGGAAGGAGCAGAGCTTGCTTCTGCACAGGCCCCTAACAGACTGATGGACAGCCACTCCGTGGATGCAGGCAACACGTTCATTTTCACCTCCTCCGACCTCTGCACCCCTGCCCCCGCGGTCAATGACAAACCCGCTCCCCCTGCTGAGGCGGTGGGTGACGGCGGTGTCCCCGTCATCCCCGGGGGTTACCTCCAGACACTCCTCGACGGCTCCGATTCCTCCGGCAGTGCCAGCATTAGCTATTTCCCCCAGCAGACGCCCCAGCAGTACCCAGCGGTGTTGGGCCTGTCGGTTGAGGAGAAGCAGTTTGCCTCTCTGCAACTGGCGCAGAGCTGTGTCCTCTCACCGCCCTCGGAGTCGGAGCTCCAGCAGTCGCCCCAGAATTGCACCAGCTTCAGCCAGATTTGGCCGTCCCAGCTGTGCCACAACCAACAGTTCGCGACAGACATCCCCGACACGCCCGTCCTGCCCGGCGGCTTCCCAAAGACCCTGCCGGTGCCTGTGTCAGCAGAAGACTTGACCACCGCGACTGCCTATAGCCAGGTAAGCCTGGAAGGCGACAGAGCACTGTACGAAAAGAACTACCTACCCGAGCAGTCGATGCCACCTGCGGACGGCAACTTCCAGGCCTGCCAGGTGCCCTGCGTGGACGGGCAACTGCAGTTCCAGCGGGGGACGCTGAACACTGATCATGGGCGGCTCACCAGTTTCGACTCCATGGGCTCCCTGTCTGTGGCCTCCAGCAACTACAGCACCATGAGCATGAAGTCGTGTGAGCAAGAGGTGGCTGGCAGCGGTGCCGGAGGCGGAGGTAATGGCGGTGGCGAAGAAGACGCGTCGGGCGAGACCTTCCTGGCCCACTGCAGCCCTAAGGTGGTGATCCAGCAGAGCGTAGAGGCCATCACGCCCCTGCGGGAGTCCACCGACCTACTGGACATCTCCAACTTCACCCCGGACAAGTTCCGCCACACGTCTCTGTCCGAGCTCTCACCACCAGAAACACCGAACCTGTCTCCCCAGGTGAAGGGCAGAGAGATGAAAATCGTCAGTGGCAAAGCCCTCGACTACCAGGATGTTGGCGACGACATGACATGGAACTGCAACATGATGGAGCAGGCAGATCACGTGGCTACAGCTGCATACACAGGTGACAACCATCAGTTTCAGATGCACATTTTTAACAACGCTGACGGAGCCACTGGCGGAATCCTGCTGGATGACAAAGACACGGGCACGACAGATCTCGATGCGCAGGCTGCCGAGGCGGCGGGTTGCGGGGCTGTGAAAGGCACAAAGTCAAAGAAGAGAAACGGGGGCAAGCAAGCAGCAGGAGAGGGGGCTAAAAAAGTCCGGGCCCCAAAAGCTGCCAAGGCTGACAAGGTCAAAGTGCCACGTCAGAACTCGCGGTCATCCAAAAAGCTCAAAGCCCACCTGGAGGAGAAGGCAGAGAAAGGAAAGGCGGGCACGTCCAATCAGGCGGCTGGGGACTGGCCCGGTGTGAGCTGGCCAGACGGAAACGGGAATGCCAATGTCGTCGACGACCAGCGTGAGTTTGAGGAGCCATCCAACATCCTGTCCAACATTGTGTCCGGCATGGCAGAGGTCCAGCGGTTCATGATGGCCTCCATTGAGCCACTGTGGGGGCCTACGTCTAATGTGTGTCTTGCCCCTGACGCCAACAGCCTCAAGCTAAAAACCCTCAAGATCCTGGCTGGTACGACCCCTGACCTCAAGAAGAAGGGCGCCACTGGGGCAGGGAGCGGCAAGGGCCGAAAGGCTGGGGCCAAGGGGGCCAAAGCCCAAGCCAAATTCAACCCTTTCTTTCCTCAGCTCGCCCTGGGCTGCAACATGTTTGATAAGCCCAATCTCTGCATACCAGGCATCAATGGGCCCGCACACAAAAAGATGTACCGTCACAAAACAAGCGCAAAGTTCCCCCGCATTGAAAACATAAAGGGAAAGCGAGCTGAACGAGAGCCCAGTAAGGACATAGCACTGATGGCTTCTTTTGAAAAGCTGAGGTAATATTTTGTAACTATGTAGCTGCTGATGCTCACCCCGCCCTCCCTGCTTTTTGCTCAAACCTTCTCCTCCCTGAACCCAGATGTACCTGCACAGACTCAATAGCAGACTTGCATGGAAAACTACACTACCCACAATCCTTCCCTCCTAATTCCTTTTTTGTTTGCACCTGAAGAGGACTCATATCTTGCATGACAAACTTATTTGTACTTGCAAACTACCTATTGTGTGCTTGTGTGAAGCTTGATTGAGATTTAAAATTTTACCATGGCTGCATCTTCTTCTTGCTTTTGCTGTTTTTCCTGCCTTTGCTGTTTTATTATTGTTGGTCTGAGGAGAAAAATCACCCCTTGAACATTTAAAAGCCTCTTTTTTTCCTGGAAAATGTTTTTTTTTTTTTAATGAGCAAAACCTGCTGTCTGCTGTCCTCAATAAAGTAACAACAGTATCTTCCTATCTTGAAACATGTAGCTATTTGAAAAAAAAAACAAAACAAAAACAGACTCCTAAGTGAAATGTCCGCTCCACATTTGTTTTTGTATGCAGAAAATGGATGTCCCCTTCTTGCTGTCTCCTTCATACTGCCTGGCTCAAAGCACGATGGGAAGGTTCCACTTCCTGTGCTGAGGGCAACGTCCGCTTCTGTGAGACCAAGGCGCCATAAAAAAGAAATGCATAATGGGACCATAATCCATATTGATTACATATCAGAAAAATATTTTGTCCTTATCTTTAAACCGTTGGAATGATTCATTTCTTTGTGTTTGGTATTATATATGCTTTTAATTTTTTGTT
>JAVQKI010442585.1:0-11167 GCA_036025975.1 Nematalosa erebi | reverse complement strand
ATAATCTTGTTTATAAAATATTATGTTTGTGTTTAATGTAATGTAGGCTAGTTGTAGACATCTGGTTAAAGCAACCTAATGATTTTACTAATTATTATAAATTTACCGCCTTATTATGCACATTTTAGAAGCCTTAACTCGGGGGCTACCTCCAAACATTGTCAATGCTTCTTTGTGACTGTCACTTGCTTCAAATGGCTTTCAATGCGATGTAACACTGCAGTAATGGTGGTGCCGCAAGATGGCACCTTCCACAAATTTCCTGGCGGATTTGTCTATGCTATGATATACATTTGTACATCACATATAAGGAGACATAAGAACACCTATCATAGCGGAGACTAGTTGTACATAGTTGGTCAATAAATCGATTCCAGTCCTGTGCATGTAAAGTTGGACCAAGGACTCCAATATGGTTGAAACCCGTATTGATTTATTGATTTATAAGTGCATGAAAACATACTGACTTACATGGGGGATACCAAACACATACCAAACACATGGTGCTAAATACATACAAAATACAACACTGATAATGGATTCATTGTCAGAGTGATAAACTGCTCATTGTAATGTTACAATCCTCTAGGCAGCCACCATTACATTAGACCACAGAAATAAAGCACAGCATCCTACGATGCAGTAGGAACTGGACAAAAGAGGCAGAATGGACAGAGCGACTGCCTTAAGGTAGCCTTAAATGCCCATGTGTAATTATAGGTCATAGTGGATGAGGAACAGTGTTATTACAGCCATCATTCATGGGCAAAGGTCCCACAATATGGGGAAGAGTAGTGTCCTACTATATGGGGAAGAGTAAAGACAGGTTAGTAAACTAAATATCATAGCGCCTGAAAGAGTCACCACCCATACTACCTAAACATTAATTTCAAAATACTATGTCATGCGTAAGGCTATCCAGGGCAAGGAGAGGTTAGGTAATTGGTCTTCAGGAAAGGGTTGAAATTTGACCTTAATCCAAGCAGGGTTTGAGACAGAGAGAGCCTTACAGGTTTACACATCTAGGTGAGGGTAGGTAAATACAGGGCTCTGAACGCTGGCCATCTTAGGCACCAAAAGAGAACAACTAATAGCATAACCCTTTTCTCAGGATCAAGACGAATAGCTCAATATGAAAATAGAGAAAGATGTGAGGGCAGAAGGGAAGTTGAGAGTGGGGATTACATGTATTACACTGTCCCTTTGACAGACACTAATCAAGTTTATAGTCTAGATTCAGACAGGGTTGAGAGAACAGCTAATTTTCCTTCTTTTTAAAAAAATGCTGGTTTTGTACACTTCAGTGCAGTGTGTATTTAACTAAAAAGTCACTAGAGGCATTTCAGCCTGCACTGTAAATAGTTACATATTTGCCTTCTGTCCTCAGCAAATGGTATTGTTAATGTGTCACACCCACTGTTTGCATTTAATAATACCATCACTCAGTCTTATTTCCATGTTATAAGGTTTTTCATAGCTCTACTTACTACTTTGCAGATTTCTTCACTATGGAATAACGCAGGCTAGAAATCTGTTTATCATTATTAGAGTGTCTAAAATGTGAGTTTTGTTTTGTTGAAGAGGTGTGTGTATTTAGCAGTCAAGTGTTTTTGTTTGTGTCTGTGTTTAAACTCTGCCTCTCTCTCTTTGTGTCCTCCCTCCCCCACCAACTGTGTTCACGCTTAATCATCCCCAACATCTGTGTGTGTGTCAATCATCCAGACACAGGTAAAGTGGCCGTACTTTACTAACAGTCTCATGTCTGTCTGCCTCCTGCTTTTTCCTTGTCTCATGGTGCTCCTCTCCTCCCTTCCTTCTTCCCTCAGGTTCTCCGAAGACTCCGCAGCGGCCCTGAGTCCTCCTTCTGTCCGCTCCCCGTCTCCCTCCCCCTTGTCACACTCCCAGCCCTCCCTGGCCCCCTCCCCAACCGCCGGTTCCCAGTCGGGCCACTACTCCAGCTGGGCGCGCTCTCCCTCACCCCAGCCCCCGTCTGCGGCCTCCGCCTCCTCCCAAGCAGCCCCGGCCGCCCGCTCCCATTCGCCCGTCTCCCCCAGCGGCTACTCCCCGTACCCGACGTCCCCTAAGCACCGGCCCGTGTATCGCACCAAAGCGCTGGAGTTCCAGTTCATTCCGAGCCGGGAGCGTAAGGGCGACGTTCAGCAGCGTCGCCGCGCCCCGAGCCCACTCATCTCGCCATCGGACCGGCCTAAGCTAGGCCCACCGCGGCCCTCGTCGCTGCCCATCCTCCCGACCACGCCGCTCTACAGCAGCCTGTACGACCTGCGCGGTTCCATCACGCCGCCGTCGCCTGCCAACCCACTGGGCGACCCTTACTTCTCGCCATCTCCACCGCTCTTCGCGCCGTCAGGAGCGCCTCCACCGCCCAACGCCTCACTGGTGGTGTCGCGCTCTCTCTCGCCCACGCACTTCCTCTCTGGGACGTCGTCACCGCCGCTGCACCCCATACCGCCGCCTACCTGCCTCAGTTACCCCCACCTGCCGCCCCCATCGCCCTCCAAGCCCTTCGCCTCCAAGCCGCTGCCCTACTGGACCAAGTACGACGTGGCCGACTGGCTGGGCTACCTGAACCTGGCCGAGCACCGTGAGCGCTTCCTGGACAACGAGATCGACGGCACGCACCTGCCTTCTCTCACCAAGGAGGATTATCTGGATTTGGGCGTGACTCGCGTGGGCCACCGCATGAACATCGAGAGGGCTCTGCGCCGCGTGATGGACAGGTGAGAGAGGTGAGAGATATGATGGATAGAGAGAGAGAAAGCAAGAGAGCGAAAGAAAGAAAGACAAAAAAAGTGTGAGGGAAAGATGGTGCAGTTGTGTCTGCCAAGATGCACCCCACCCATCCCAGACCACTCATCTCCTGGCATCATGCATGATTGATCTTTGCACCATAGAGCTGGAAAACATGCGCTTAACAGAGAGTAAGAGAGAGAGAGAGACAGAGAGAGAGAGAAAAAGAAAAAAGAGAGAATGCAAAGAGATGGAGGTAAAGAGGTACATCATATCAAACACAAATCCTGCTTTTCCTTTTTTCCCTCTTTTGAAGGCTCTCCAGTAGTCCCTTTCCCATCTCTGTTCTCTCTCCCCGTGACGGACAGACAGAGAGACGGCGGGACGAGGGAATGAGAAGCTGAGGTGGAGTAGAAAAAAAGGACAATGAAGGTGTGTGTGTGGGTGTGTATGTGTATGAGAGAGAGAGTGACAGAGTGCGAAGAGGATAGCGAGTGGGTGAAACATCATGAAAGAAAGAAAAGGAAAGCAGAGGCAAGAAGAGACTCAACCACTGCTGCTATCAAAGGTGAATTTTCAGACAGTGCGGCCTGGAGCGGAAAGGACTTCCATCAACTACCATCAACAGACTTTGCATCACAACCAAGGATTGGATGGCTAAAGGGCTGAAGATAAACATGTGAATATGCCCAGGGTATACACTCAAATACACCTACACGTATGCGCGCACACACACACACACACACACACTGACAAGCATGTGCCTCACAGCATACACATAAATACACGTTCAGCCCAACACACACACACACACACACACACACACACACACATAATGATACAAGCACATTCACTAAGAGAAATATCCTGAATGAAATGAATGAAAAAAGTAACTCATGACCATGACCAAAATAGCCGGCAACTTGGTGAAAAAGAGCCAAAAATAACAGAAACAATCAATTATCTATAAGCTTTTCCCCATTTTTGTTGTGAGTTCCAACGAGCAATTCAGAAAAAAAGTGTGTGGAGAAAAAGTGATGGCAACTAGGCTTAGCCGGTCTGCTCATCCGTTTCTTCACACAGTCATCTGTGACCTTCAGTTCCGGGGCTTTATTTAGCCTCTGGCTTCAATTTTCAAAAGAGCTATCTCCACCGCTAATGAAAATCCTGAGCTTAATTCAAATAATTGACGCTTGATGTGAGCAAACACAATTGGCTGAGTCTTTAAGTAAGAGTGTTTGCGATTGGCTATTTGTACAGCAATTTCCTTTCTGATTGGTAGAGCCATGTCTCCCACAGGACATAATCGAGGGGGTTTGCATTGCAGAGTGTCAGCATATGTCCTGAAAATGGCCTGAATGCTTCACGTCATAACAGACTGGCAAGTGCACAGACCACCATCCTGGACTCTGACGGATTGCAAAGCAAATCAACCCTGTGCTGGCGAAAGGCCTACTTTAGCCAGAGGTATGACTGGTGAAATGTATGTGTGTATGTTGGAGCAGATGGAGAATTTAGAGTAACAGATGTTGTAATCGGTGGCACTTACGCATGCACTTATTTAGTAGGTTGGCTCGCTTTGCACTGTGGTGTCGCCTGGGGAAGCCGTGGGCTGGGCCAGAGTTTGCATCGCATTAGAGGGGGAACTCCGCCCGGCAGCCAGTTTACCAGGTGACCCCAGCAGTCTGAAAAGAAGCCCAATCTCTTTCTTGTCCTACCCCCACCCACACCCCAATACCACACCTGTTTGTAATAGTGTGAATGTGATTGGTGGAGCCGTGTTTTGTAGGAGTCAGCATGATTGATTTATTTGTTCTCTTACCTCACCACTAGGGGGGGACTCAGTGTCCACAGAGAGACCTCTGGGTTCTGTTGTATTTCGCTACAGCTTCTTAATCATCTTACAATGACATATATATATATATATATATATAGAGAGAGAGAGAGCTATACAGACTGGTCACTGTATTTCAAATCTGTAGCAAAAATAAGTGCCCAGACCAACAGTAGATCAAACATATACACACGCACACACACAAACACAATCTCACAGTAAACACGCTGACACCAATTGTACAGAACAATGAAACAAAACCTTTCACGTGAACGACGCGTACTCACACACACTCTCACATACACAATCAAACTTTCATATATTAGAAAAGATGGGACACCTTAAATGTCTGTATGAATAATCACTGATATGGACTAATATTGAAAAAAAATATTCTGTAAGATGATACCAGAGATGTAACATTGTACAAAATATATAAGAATTGTCAAACTTTTTACAAGAGACTGAGGAACTGAACTGACTGACTGCTAGACCAACAACTCCAATGCTACCATGGGCATGGGTGGGCGGGTGGGATGGGGTGAGGAGTGGGAGTTTGGGTGTTGGGGGGGTTGAGGGGTCACAGTCCCAGTAGGAAGAACAAGAGAGATGGAGAGGGGTGAGGAGGAGGAGGAAAGAGTCAAAACTGCCTAAATCTTTCTCTTTCCTGTCCAATTCCTCCTTGACCCTGGGACCCTCCGTACGGCACTTTTTCTACAGAAGCAGAGGAGGAAGAGGAAGCCTGCTTAAGGGATGCGCACTCACATCTGTTTTAATACGACAATTGTTATTCTAACAATTTTTAAACTTTGAGAAAAAAAGGGTATGGAATACTGCTATTGATATAGAAAATTGTTATTATTGCTGCCATTAATATCACTGGCCTCGTTGTTATCACCTTTAAGCATCATCTTTTGTCCCCTTTTTTGCTTTCCAAATTCCACTGTGTTGTCCATGGTAAGGCCCATGGCAGAGATTTCACGTGGTGTGAGTTTTTGGATTTAAAGCTGTGTGCTGACATTGCTTACTGCTCCATCTCAGCACCTCAATAGTCGCATCTTTATTTCTATTCATATTGGTGGACAGATATGCTACGAGCCACATTTGTTTTAACATCCATCTGGTTCCCTGCATTATACACAGTGTTGAATAAATGGAGATATTCATTGCGGACTCCTCAGCCACCTTGTGCTAATGTCAATCAAACTGTAGAGCTCTTCAATTCTCAAATCACCATTAATGTTTTTTTGTTTGTTTAGAAATGCAGCGACTATCATTGACAGGGAAGTGGATGACATCAAAAACAATGGCAAGAAGGGCTGCACATTTTTGCTTGTATTGTTTAGTCCTTTGGCAGTCTCTGGAATTTGCCATGTCTCATCCTGTTGGTGCTTTGCCCCACTATCACTCACACTTGCTGAAATCAATACAAAGGGCTCCTCCATCCCCACACCGCAACCATCTCTGCTCTGACTATCCTTCTCATGAGTCATTTATCCCTTTCTCCACTATCTCCGGCTCTTTTTGCAGAAACCTTTGAGGCCATTCTTCCGTCCTTTTTTATCATTTTTAAGTGGCTTTTAATTTAGTGCATGGCATGAATTTCGATCTCCCAGCCTCTCACTCATCAATGGAGTTGTTTTGCAAACCCAAACCACAAATTCTTTTTTTCGCACACCGTGCTGACATGAGGATTCATGTTCATCCAACCCAACCCACCCCCCTTCTTTTTTTTCCTTTTTGCAAATTTAGCTTGTTTCTCAATGTGATGACAGCAAGGACAGTGAAACACATGATCATCCTAATCCTACTACTTAAAAAAAGAATTCAAAAGTTCTAAACAATCTCTGTCTTCCAGCTACTGTTTAAACATGGAGAAAAAAAAGATGCAGTTGATTTGTTATTAATCCAGAATGCTTTCTACACAATCTGCCCCCCCTCTTTCTCTGCAGCTGCCCCCCTCCACCAGTCTCCTTCTCTTCCATGGCTTTGCGTTGTTCCGCAGTTGCCTCACCACCTGAACCCCCCCTACCACCTCCTTTTCCCCACCTTGTCTTTCGACACAACCGCTCACTGCCACCTCCTGTGAGGGAGACCCAAACGCCTCAGAGGCTTGGCTGGTGTGTTCCACACCAAGGCCAAGACCTGCTCCATCCCACTGTGAATCTTTTGCTGTGCCCCATCTGCATGGACAGAGATTCTGACTGGGCCACTTTGTTTGGTGGCAGGCAACAGGTCACTTCCATGCTCTTCCCAGGCATTTAAGTGGCCTGTTGTCAGGCGCCGAAGATTTAGGAGGGGGCAGAAACATAAAAAGAGGCAAGCAAAGTGGAACGAAGAAGATGGCTGGTCAGTTGGTGTAGAGAGCATATTTTTTGTGTTTCCTTTTAAGAAAAAATGAACTATGAAGAGAAGAGAGATTATTTACAGACTATATATGTATATGTGATCTACATATACACACATTCATATACGCATATATAAGAATTAAAAATGTTTTAAGATATGAATAAATTAGTTATAATAAAGATGCAGGAATAATTCTGTGCAAGGTGTTAGTGTGATGCTTTCAGGTATCTGTCTCATTCTCCAGGGAACGTGTCACTTCGGTGTGGCTCCCACAGAGCACTTAGCTACTCAACTAATTTTAATCTGGTTTCCTTGTCTATGATGCAAGAATACTATAAATGACCATGCACATGTCAAAAAGGAGGTCTTGTCATATAAAGCCTTTAATGTAATGCAGATCCAGCTGACCAGACCTGCGAGACACAAATATGACTTATGCACAGCTTTATTTAAAAAAAAAAACAGTAGCTGCATTTAAGTAGCTCAATTTGTTCAACCAGTTAATATGGCACATTCTAAGTGTATTAAACAATCAAATGAGGCTTTGTGCATAGTCACAGCATAAATGTTTGTTTCCACTGATGTGTTCTAAAGAACTTGGCAACATCAAAATAGGCAAATATTAAAGGTATAATTTATACTCATACAGGGCATCTGAACACACAAATTGATCCAATTTCACAAAATTCAGATGACTAAGCTTTCTACACCTGGAGGTGTTCCTGGTCAAACGTTTATGGGTTCAAGCATGTGCATTGTTAGTCACACATACACCTGCTCACTGCCCTTTCTAACGACCACCTCCATAGAATCCCTCACAGAATCTAGATTGGTTCAAGCTTGCAGGCTACAAGAGTTCCAGTTGTGATGACATGCTAACATTACTACCTATGATTACTACTTGCATCGCGATCATACATACTGCGCCAATTTACATACATGATCATGACGCTTAGGCCTAATGAAAAGGCTTTACAAACCAACAACCACCCACACATCAATTAAAACGTTTATTTAGAAGATTTTACAGTAATGTAGCACAGGCAAGTTATTTTATTCCCATTTACACAGCATAAAAACAGTACAAATGAAACAGATCGCATAAACATAAAACGATACAAGAATGCCATCACAATAGCAGAGCAGACACTGAAGTTACCAAGATACCATGTGCGTTGACTGACAACCTCCAGTTCAGACTCTTCAATATTCACCTGAGGGCCAACAAAAAATAGTAGTTAAAGCCAAGCCACACAACTGAACACCCAACAGCTTGTCTGAAACGGCCACCTCAGGCTCCGCCATGTCAAGAGCGGAGCAGCACGTTGTTCCCCACAGTCATTCAGAGCCCAGTGCAAGACATCATTGAAAGCCTTGTTGTGACCCACAGCCATAATAAATAGATACTAACCTCAACGATCCAGATCACTTCGGTGGGAGCACCGCCATCTGTGGAATTAAGGAGAAATCTTATAAATGTAATATACCTCCAAAAAAAGAATTACGACTTGTCCCTAGCAGTCTCCTCAGACTCTGCCATGTCAAGAGCAGAGCAGCACATTTATCGCCACAAAATATCTGAGCCCAGTGCAGTGCATCACAAGAGACTGTTACAAACTATTACGGCTTGTGCGTACATTTAACTTAACATCTGACCGGTGTAATAGAACTATACTGAGCACATGCGGCTAGTTCCGGTGAGTTTAGACCGAATGCATGATAAGTCGACGTTAATTAGCATAGGACAGATGAATAACCAAATCTAATGTATGTATAATTAGGCTACAGCTGATACGGTTCTCATATTAGCAAGTAACGATTTCGTTGTCTGTTGTTTCATGTACTTACAATTGCGCACTCATCACACAGCCATTGGATCCCTCGTGATCACTCACTCAGTGGGCCAACCACGAGGACACGGATCAGCTTTATACATTCTTCTCGAAGGACCCTTTGGTATCCCAGGTTAACGCCTGTTTTCTTTCCTTCTTCTTTCTTTTTAAAATTTAGAGTCAAGGATACACTTTCGCGATGCTTCACGTTTATCCCATTTAATTAGTATTAATTTTATTTTCTGTGCATTGAATATATTTGATATTGTGGGATAAACTTTACATACCAGTTTCGAAAAGTGTTACGGATTTGGAAATCACTCGTTTTGCAGTGCAGGACCACGTAATCCTTTTTATTTTTGATGTTGGATTATTAGTAACTGTTGGATTGAATTGCCCTGATCCAGACTTTACAGGATTATGATATCTGGTTTACTGGGACTACATGTCACAGTGCAGCCCACTGGTCATGTGATGAACAACAAGTTAAGCAGCTGATAGGTAGGCCTCAGTGGCATAATGCAAACGCAGATAGGTAATCAAAGAATATAGGCTTTTCTTTGGTATAATGCATGCGTGAAGCGCAGAAAGATTTGTCTGTCCTTAGCAGACATCTTGCATTTTGGATGGACATTTTTCAATATGTGATGCACATGATCATAGGCCTTAAAAGGCAAACTTTTGAATTGGATTGTTTCTCACTTTCTATGACAGATGTCAGCAGTTCTTTTTTTTATTATTTTGTTACGTCCCTAGGTATATAGTGAAATAAAGCATCAAAGGTAGAGCTGTACTGTAGCTTAGGTAGGCGTATAAGGCCTACTGCATGATAATCATGATGCTCTGCTCAAAATGTCAAAAAGGGCAATTGTAATCCTAAATTTAAATCGGTAGCTGCAGGAATGTAGCCCATGACGGATAATATTTTTTGCATGTCTTTTCTCAAAACGCTACCGTGTTGCACTTTTAAACATTTCTCGCACATGTGCTCCGTATCACTGTTTAGGTTGCTGTCTGCCGTTCACATAACTGCTTCCTTGAATGCAGATCCCAATGCGTGTAATTTGAGTGTCACTGATAGAAGTAAGGCTGTTCCAGAAGACACTGATGAATATCTCAAGTTTAAAACCTGTTTAATTCCTATCACACTAATTGACCTGCCTCGGACCCATGTATCAGAGCCGAGATATGTTCAGCGTGAAAGGAAAGATGTGTCTGCCCAAGGATTGCAGGGACGTGGTGATGACGTATCACAAGTGCAACTTTCCAGCGGGAGTTTAAAACACAGGAAACAGCAGAGAAGATTAAAACAAGAGAGAGGTGAAAAGGTCTACTGCAAGTTCTACTCTACTGCAAGTTCGACCAATCATTTTGGAAGATGACCAATTGGGGAGATAACGAGATCCACAAGCTCCTCAGTCTCCTAGCGGATGTCATTTACCGCCACATGTCGAGGATGGTGAAAGATTGACCTCTGCTGGAAGGTCTGGCTAGAAAGATGTCAGAGCGCCGTTTCCCAAGGCGCAGGTGATCAACAAGATCAAGACCTTGAGGAAAAAGTTCCATGCTGTAAACGGCAGCAGTGGCAGAGGGAGATTGGTCTGGCCGTATTTTGATATGTGCCAGGCAGGCCATCTGGGGAGGTAGCCACTCTGCAAACCAAGAGTTGTTCTCATGCCCCCTTTTTCAAACTCACAGACACACACTCAAACACAATACACTAACAAGTTTCAACCAATGACTGTATAGTCATTGCTTTAAACTGTTATATGTTCGTCTCTGAGAAGACACTCTCTTCAAAAACGAATGTGTTTCGCCTCAAACATTATTTTTAGCCCAAAAAAGTTACCAGTGACCTCTTTCCTGGCTATGGCCATGATTTCAAACTCTGTGAATAAATTGTGCCAAAAATGTCAATGCTGCCAAAGGAAGAGTAATTATTTCGCAATGTAGCCTAACTACTGATAGGTTATGAGAAAATGACTGAACAACCTAAAATTATTCAAAAAGCTAAGTCTATAACTTAACATGCACATTCACTAGTAACAGTGTCCAAACATTGCTATTAAGACATTGTCATATCTCTGACTTGTCTATCAGAAAACACAGTTACAGTAAATCCACTTTGCAGTATGAGCCTAATGAACCTGAATGCCAATTGTCCGTGAAGATTCTCATTCATCATGATAGTCAAGGTATTCAGTTAGAGGTAGCCTGGCCTTGCCTTCCCCTCGTACTCCACTTTGTTCGTACAGAGGGTCCGGAACTTCAGTAATTGACAATTTTCTTACTGGAGGCTTGGATTCTGTTGAAGTTAGAAACTATTGGATCTGACTTTACCCAATCAGCAACGTTTGGTCGTCATGTAGCCAATGTAATGCGCCGGATCGAGCTTACTGAAAAT
>JAVQKI010442484.1:7500-22299 GCA_036025975.1 Nematalosa erebi | reverse complement strand
CTGAACCAGAAGCTGAGTTGCATGTTGCGTTAGGTAGGGCCTGATCTTTCTTATGTTGAATAAAGAGAACCGGCACGACCTTGCAACAGAGGCAATGTGGTCAGCAAAGGTTAGCTGGTCACACCAAGGATGACACACCTTGTTGGAACACCGCATCTAATTCCAAATGCCAGTGTACACGGAACCGTGTATTTTTGCGTGATGATGGTGTCCTGCAGATTGACAACAATGGAAAGGAGATGTGGAATTCAAACAACTCCAAGGGATGCAAATGAGAACACAAGGTCAATGTAATCAACTTGTAGGTTTTCACCGGCCTTGTTCTAATGATATCTATCAATCATATATATGCATCCATAACTTCAAATAAAGAAGCATGCATTTAAAACTGCAAAACATGTATGTTTCCTCTTTTAATATACTCTGCAGTATAAAATAAACATATTAAATGGCATAATGGCATACCAAAGCTATTTTAGAGCTACAGTGTAGCGGTAACAATTACCTTCCACTGTAATCAATGGAACTGGCTATACCAGAGGCAGCAGCACAGCGAACACTCCAAAAGAATAGACCAGTCTTTTATATGTATTTTGATGTGACTCTTATTTACAACTCCGTAATGCATCCAGTGTAGCCCTAGGGTTAGAAAGCATTAATGCTGCCAATTGTGTAATAAAATACTCAAATTATGAAAAGACCTCAATAGCATGACCATTTTCATCAATACATGACATCAATACCATCAAAGCACTAACAGATGAGAGACACCTAAAAACAAAACTGAAAACCTCCTCTTTTAAGAACCGATAAAAAGCTGTTATTGTAATGGCTTGTTCAATTTAAACCTTAGCTCAGACACCTCTGCATCAAGGAGTCAGGCACTTCTCAGCTATGTCTCCTGCACTGTCCCTACACAGAAAGCATTCATCTATCTGTCCTGTTTTTTCATTTCTTGGACAACGGTATAGGGGAATACGTTCATCAACCAGTTTCAGCCTGTCAGCAAGCTCAGGTTTTGGTATATCTTTAGGGAATACTTCAGAGAAGATGAAGGCATTGGGTCCTCCGTAGCTCTGGAACAGTTGCTCTAGGGCGGGGAGAATGCTGTGTTGTCCATCAGGGTCAGTGCAGGTCTGGACACAGGGGGAGTTGTAGGTGTAGAATGCCACACAACCATTTGGGTACTTATCCACCAGACGCCTCATTGGCACCTCGCCCTGCTTGTCTTTAATCCTCAGCAGGATGGACTCAGAGTGGATGTAAACATCTTTCTTTATTTTTCTCCGTTCGGCGCCGATCAACTCTGCAGCCGTGTACAGATTGTCTCCACCACTCATACTGTTCTTGACATTGTCTGCAGGATACTTTGAGAGGAAGTTGTTGTCAATGTAGTCAGCACATTGCTCTGGGGGAGCATTAATGGCAAGGGCGTACTGACGAGGACGGTGAGTTTTAGCCTCTGGAGCTGGAGCATAGCTGCAAAATAAAAACATCTTAATTACTTAATTTGTAGGCTACTGAGCATGGAGACATTATATTTCGTTATACAACAACAGGGTTTGGTCCAGTCAAACTTATTTAGTCATTAGCTCATTCTGCACGTCACTAGGAGTGAGGATACCCCACGATATACCAAGGGTGACTCTTCACAGCTAATAATCACTCCACATTTTCCACTAAAGGAATTTTGAAGCAGTTGAAGTTGACAGGGCTGCCAACTTTTCAAAATGCCTTGGATTGAGATGGGGGTGTGGGGGTTGCCGCACACGCAGCCGCACTATGCTGGTGTGGGGGTGCATACATGGGCATTTTTGCATTTAAATTGATTTCTAAAGTGTTCTCCTTTGTGTTTTATGGGTTGTCCTGCTGGAGACTGGCAACACAAAGACATGGGAGGCAGGGGTCCTCCCCCAGAAAACTTTTGATTCAGTAATCTCTATGTGATTTCCTGCATTCACCATGCACCCACCAGCATCCTGACTGGCAGGCCATCATAAGCACAGTTTTTGGGCTTAGTAGCCCCCACACTTATAAACTACAAATGATTGCCTATATGCATAGTCTAGAACTGTGTTTCAGATTTTAATGGTTGAAAATATTTGACCATATTATATCATAATATTTGATGCATAAATGCTTTCTTAATTGAAACGAATGCTATTTGAATAGCCAAACTGTTGCAAATGTGTCAGTGAGGGACATTCATTCTTCATTGGATTCAGCTGAAAATTGGCATAGGGAAAAATATCAACAGCAAGACAAATAAAATGCTTCAACAGTAAGCAAATGTGAATGAAGAAACATTTTAAGTTTGAACAGTAGGCTATTTAAACAAAAAAGCTGGGATTTGGCCATGGAAATGTGCACACAATGTTGCATTGTTGGCAGCGGGAGATGCGAAACTAAGCTTATAGTAGCCTACTTGGCATCAGTCCGTTATCGAGAAAGATCAGACTCTAGAACGTTGGAAAGTCCAACTGAAGTGAATGGAGCATTCTTCAGTATTATATAGAGCTCTGTAATAAATAAAAAGTAGCCTACACGTGGTCGTGAGGTTGTTCGTGGATATCCTCACAACCACCCTGACTTCGGCCAAACCACCCCGTGAGGATATCAACGAACAACCTCACTCCCACTCGTGTGCTTAACTGTAATAGCCCATGAACAATAGCCTACAAACATTAACGGCAGCCTAGACTTACTTCCTATTGAAGAACTGGATAACAGGAAGCAGTGTATTTTGGTCCAGGGTCTTATTTTCAACATGGGACACCCCAAAGGCCAGCACGACCAGCCAGAGAAGTGTAACCAGCACATGTGCACTAACCTACAATGAAAACGCACACACAACAAAACAAAATATTGTCAATTTGTATTACAGTTTAAAATAATGTAAGAGTCAAGAAGAATCAGAACTTGCCATAGTGAAGTAGGCGTAGGCTATTCAGCTACTTCAGTAACTACGTTTTTTTTTTGTTGACTCGAGCTGCACCTCCTTCGGTTGACTGTTGATTTGCAGGAGAAAGTGAAAGTCTCGGGGATTTATAGAGCTCAGACCAGCCCTCAACAGGAAGTTTGTCCTTGTATCTAACATCCTGTAAATCATGAGTAAAACATCCTTTCTGTTCTTTGCCCTTCTGTTGTTTTTGTAGGCTATGTGAATTCAGTAGGGAATATGCTTAACAATAGCAGTCAGGAAACAACAAATCATGCAATCTCACTTTGAAAGTGAAACCTACAGTATAGCCTAACCACAGCCCCCTTTCTCTCAGGGAAACTATGTAACATTTTAGGCTGTTTTACCAGACAAAAACCTATTTGTACTCCATAGCTCTGGAAAAGTTGATTGAGAAAATAACATAACCTGCCTCACTTCATCACTGACAGTCATAAATATTCATAGTCTGCTTCATGGATAGCTTTGAGGTCATGGATATATTATTACAATGGTCTCATGTCAGTCTTATGCAAACGTCTTAGAAGTAGTAGTACAAGGCGATGTGTCATTTCAGAAAAATTCACATAGGTTTTTGCTGTTGATGCTGATTTTTACTTTCTAGGACCCCATTCAATACAAAACAACCTGTTTATCAATAGAATTGGATCCAGGGGTGGCACAAGTCTAGCCCTTTGAATCTTCTGTTGGAGGTCAACTTAAGCAAATCCAAATAGACTGGCAAACAAAAATGGCTGATGCTCTGCATTCATTGTACAATTTGTCATGTGAATAACTAGTGTGAGTATGTGTGCATGTGTGTATGTTGTGTTGTTCTGCTGCGTGTGCCGATGAGTGGTTGCACATATTGACTTGCTGTGGCCTCATAACTGACCTTCATTTTATTTTAGGCTCAGCCCCTTTAAAATCAGTCTAGAAGGCAAGTGAGATATAAATGAGTATTGCAAAATTACACTAGAGATGAAAATTCCTCATTTCAGAGTTGTTTATCACAGTGTTATATAATACACTTTACTTTCCTGTTTGGTAGCAAGGAATGTGAAGCAAGACCAATTCATAATTCTGCAAAGACAGGGTTTGTATCTACATGTGTTCCAGAACAGAAGCTGTAATTCATAGGTTCTCAAAGTGCGGTCCACGGGCCACTAGCGGCCCACAAAAATTTCTGGCAGCCCACGATAACATCTGATAACATCTGTAAAATAAAATCTGTAAAACTGTTAAAACTGTATACTGCTTTAAAAGAATAAATCTCTGTTTAGTTGTGTAGTGTGCTGTCTCTCTCTCTCTCTGCTCCTTTCAGGTTTTCCTGTGGTGCTTTGGTGGCTGGAATTGCCCCTGAATTAGGCCTATGCTGATAAGAAGTAAATAAGTTTGTTACTGTTAATGACTGTTATATTATCACAAATTTATTTTGTGTGCATTGCAATTTTTTTCTCAAGATTTTCACAAGTCTTGCCAGGTTTAACCTAGTTCTAAACTAAAAATTGTTTAATACAGGAATGTAAACTGTAGAGATGCAATCTGGTCATTAAAATGATTAAAAATGGAATTTGTTTTTCAGTTTTTGTTTTTTTTCCCCACCCTTTAGTGGCCCTCAGTATAATCTTGGGTTTCTAAATTGGCCCTCACCCATCAAAACTTTGAGAACCCCTGCTGTAATATAACCGTACACATTTAATTTTATTGTCTGAAGTAAACGCCAACAGTGGCAGCAAAATTATCTCTGCTCTCTGATTTCTCCCCCCTCTGCTATAATCACTAATTATTTGCTTTAAGCCATAAAATCTGAGAAAAGATCACTGAATCCCAATGGCCTTTAGAGCTTGGCAGCAAAACAGTTCCAAATACAAACACTAGATGGCACCGGAGGTGCAGTTTCAGGAAGGGATGACCTATGATGTATGCCACCTGGTATAATCACCAGCATCCATGTTCAGTGATGCAATTTGATGATTTTGTGTTCATGTATTTAGTCATAGGCCTATTCATGATTTTATTAAGTTATTTTGTATGCACGCTACTTTGTACAGATATTGCCTTGTTGGAGGCTAAACATATAAGAGGGCCAAACTGTCATTTGTTATGTCAGTGGCCTGACCTTGAAAGGATTGTTGTTTTCATTACTCTGTGACTATTGCTCATTTAGACATGTTATTACTAATGTGTCATGGAACCGTTACATCAAGCAGTGTCAAATTACATTTGGTAGACCGGTCTAGTTTTTTGAAATGTTCACTGCACTGCCACGTCTGGTGTAGCGAGCTCCTTTGATTATAGTGTAAGGTAATTGTTACTGCAAATGCGTCTTTGACTTAACACATCGGTAACATATCAGGTGTAGCCTCCCTGTTTGATTTTTGGCAGGTTTTTCGTAAGCAAACTGTGCTGTTGTTGAAGATGTCTCCAACATGTTGGCTTTATGTACTTATGTTACTAGGTAGCCTGGAAAAGGAGCCAGACAAACATCAATGAGACTTAAGTTCTGGCGACGAGTGTGTGACTGATTGAGCAGTTGTGATTGGTTCCTGGGATTTGGGCTCCTTCGCTAACGAGTTCCAGGGGCTCATCACCAGACAAACCTGCAGAGCAAATTCAAATTTTCTAGCGGTGCATCTGGGTTCCCCTTAAACCACCCATATGCTGGAGGCCACCAACTCTCCAGTCAGAAGTACGGCCACAAAACAGTATCAAATCTAACCACTAGATGGTGCTGGAAGTGCAGGTTTGGGCCCAAGTGAGCTGTAATACACGTGTTAGGTGATGGATGCTTTTATCTTCTTAATTTAAGTCTTTTGTATGGACATTGCATTGGCACAGTCTAAGATAAGACTACAGTTGATCCCTATGTGGAGCAGGCAAAGGATCTATTAAATGGTCCATCACCAAATAGTTTTATCACTCCCTCCAAGGCCCGAGTCTCTTCAGCCTTTTAGATTGGTCGATCACCCGCAAACTAATCACTGATTTGCATGCCTCAGATGACCCTGATGTTCTGATGGAGACACACTCATGCACACACACACATACACACACACGCTTTGGTCCATTCATGCCAACTCCTTTAATCAGGAGGTTGTAAATAGCGCCAGAACAATGAGCCTTAGTGGCAGCTGGGATGACAAGTCCTCATGTACAGTTTTTTTTTTTTTTTTGTGTGTGTGTGTGTGTGTGTGTGTGTGTGTGTGTGTGTGTGAGGGAGCCCCAGCCTTGCGCCATATGCACACCATGCTATGGGTCGCCCCAAACACAATGGGCTGGACGTGCGTTAGGATGCGCCCCTCTTTTATAAGCGTGCCCTGCCAGGAACCCCCACTTCTATCAGCCCTTCATGACGTGACCTTTGACCTTAAAACAGCGGCCACACAAAGGACCACACAACCCACCACTCCTCACTTGGCTGTCTGCCTCGTGGAGATATGTCAGGGCAAAAGGGTGTGTGTGTGTGTGTGTGTGTGTGGCAGAGCGGTAGATGGAGTGTCCCACTCTCAGCCCAACCACTAGCCGACTCGCATCAAAGCCTAAGTAACAGTAATCCCCTTTACTTCATCTCCTGATTAGCGTTTCATGCTGAGTTTCAATCTTCTGGCATCAGGGTTTAAATTCAAGAAACACTGACTAGCCAAAGCATTGCACTTCTGACTGGGTGTGGTTCAAAAGCACCCTACAAACATTCACATATTTTTAAAAATGTACAATAAATTCAAATATATGGATCATTAATGCATATTCCTGCAATAGGACTAGACCTACAAGTTTTCCATTTTCCACTATAATTTGTTCCATAGGATAGTGGGCGAAGACTAGAGATCTATCTATTTCGCAATTATTCATGTCTTATGTAACAGTAAAACTTTTTCTTAATCCACTAACCTTCATAGTATCATGTCACCTCATTAGAATAACTGATGGGCCATAAACTTATGTTCTTGAAAGTGCTGATTGGGTTGCCAAGGCGGACTCGGCTGTTGTGCGGTGACGTAGTCTATGTCAAACACAGATCTCAGGTTCTTAATGAGAGCAGAGCAGTGTGGTATCTGTACACAGTGCCTGTGGCGCCGGCCTCCCGTCACCTGCAAACGACACAAGACTAGCCCACAACAGAGAGAGTGAACAACCCACTTCGGAACTCCGCGTCTGATGAGTGGGGGTCGTTTCTCTGAGTGCAGAGGGCTGATATACGCAGAACGGTTACAATAGCGACATTTATGATACGGTATAGATGCTGTCTCCAAAGTTACGCGTTTGAATAATTTATAACAACCTGAAAGAGAAGCGGAGAAGTTTCTCGCTAAATACTACAGCCATGAGTCGAATGGTAGATGTAAATATGAAGACGCACAAAATGGATTTGGAGGAGGATTTTTATTCGTTTGATTTTGACAACGAAGAGATACCTGTTTATAAGACCCAAGAGGAAATTCTGTCTGCCCTGAGACAAAAAGAAGAAGAGGTTATTCTGGCAGCTCAGCTTGGGAATGCACTACTGTTGGAGAATCGCCAGCTCAAAGAAGAAGCTGACAAACTGCATGAACAATACACTGACAAACTCGAGGTAAGAACGGACGTCAACCTCACCGATAAGTACCACCACCTCGCGTGGAGTTTGTTTCCGTGTTCAGCGACCACAGGGCTGCATTTCTCATCGAGTCATGGGAGTGTGGTATCTCATTTAAAAATAGTTAAATGAGTCACTTTTGTGTCACTGTTTCCGACTGGTTTTACAATGTTGTACATGTAGCCCTCAGACAGAGATAAACTATGATGTAGGGAATAATGCTACTAGATAAAGTTCTGATCACATCTTTATGGTATGTAATATAACTGACAAGATGCAATATTACCTGACCTGTCTTCTTGGGCTAAACTGTACGGTGGTATCTGTCATCACATTGGACATTAGTCCAACGCAATTGAGTATAGTGGGCCATATCATGACAGTCGTAAAGATTTACACAGTATCAACACAAAAATTGCAAAATTTTGATTTTAGGTTTTGTTCTCTTTTTATGTGTAATTTCTATTTTGTTCGAGCACTCTGCTTGAAGTTATTTAGAAGATGGCCCGGAAATAATGCATCATCTGTGATTCCAAAATCTGGGGCACCCCCATGCCATTTCCCTTTGCGGTCATGAATGGGAGATAGTGGGTGGAGAGAAAGAATAGACTGTGTTTTGGTGAAATTTTCATGGCATGACAACCATAGTATTTTCGTCGTTTTTCAAACACACACATGTGCACGAATTCAATGATTGCCGTAGAGACCCCTGCCTACATTGAGCAGACAGGCATGGACACGTTTGTTGCACATTCAGCTAATCTGTATGAATCTTTCTATGTATCTTTAACAACACTGTATAAATGTGTATCCTACATACTGACGAACTAAATCTTATTCACACCTTGCTATGCAATGTACCCAGTGCATTTAAAAGTGTCACCAGGTTATCCAATCATCCTGATCTGATTATGGTAATGGGGGGTGTTACCAAGCACATACAATTGGATGCATCTAATTAACTCAGAATTGTAGTCTCCACATTGAAGGCTAAGTGGCAGGGATGGTTGCCTTGTGCATTGCGTCTGCCCTGTGGACAGTCTGAGGTGTCCCTGTCCCTCTGCTTGTGTTTCTTCTTCTCTGAGACCACCACCACCAAAATGGTCCTGATTTCTTAGGAAAGTCTCCATTTTTGGTGGTCATTCCTTAGAAAATACAAGAAAACCCACTCTGTCCACAGTTTTTGAGGCTAAAACTTTACTTATTTTAATAATATTGACTGTAGAAACAGGGATGTTCGTTGTTTCCAAAAAAAATTCAGGGAAGATTTTCATCTCAGAGGTTTGGTCACTTTAATATATTGCTGTCATAGATTATCCTGCCCCCACCCCCACCCCCCCTTTAACACGAATAGGCTGAGAAACCGACGCAATTTCACTGCACACTTTTTACTGTCAGTAACCGTATGCATGTGACAGTAAATGTCCTTGTGTCCTTGTCGTTTTAGAACAGCGGCCTTGTTAGAAATGATACAGAGTGGCTTGATTCAGTATTTGGCCCACAACAAAATGTCTACTTTAGTCCATGATGATGAGAATCTTCAAGTGCTTTACAGAAATGGTAAAAATGTGAGGGACAAGAACTTTTGTTGTGAGGTCCATTTATCAAAGCTGATTTATTCTAAAGTAGGACAGCAAGACCCAGCCAGGACCTGAAACACCTCACCACCAGATTTATTCATTTTTATTTATTCATGCATTTTCCGTTCTCTTTGTCCTAAGCACCAATGAGCTTTATTTGTAAGGATTAACAAACACAAAGCTGTCAAAGAAACGTTGTGCAAACATTTTTATAATTCAAGGAAACTCATGGAGCTAGGACTCCAATAACTAATCCAGTCACTCGTACATGACAGAGCACTGACAAATAGCTGTTGTGGGACAATTTTTGATTCACATCTGTCTGGGTCAGGATTATTATCTTTAACAAAGAGAATAAACGTCATAGCATTTTGCCGCAGATTTTGACAGTTCTAGTGATGGACTACAGTGATGAAACTGTGATTGAATTTCATGTTTTAGAGGACCAAGGGGCCCTCTTGCCATGCTGTCAGTGAATCTCACTGAGCTTTATGGGCAAATCACTACAGTAAACAAAGTCTTCATAAAGCTGCTGCAGATATGAAGATAAGTCACCTGTAGTTCTTGCTTGATGACGTTTTGCCCTCCCAGGGTGGTTCTGGTGGATGGGGCTCTTTACAACCCAGCAATGATGATGAATATTCCGTGGTCTGTGGAGTATATGTTCAAAATGAGTTTTTTATGTACAGCCCCAATAAGACTGTAGTCATAATTTCGATGATAAAAGATTCAAGAAATGGGGAGGAAACAACAGAAGGAAAGCAATCTAAATCAGACCCCACTGATGATCAAGACGAAGGCTGTTGTGTGTTTGTTGTATGTTGTGTGACCGTTTGTCTGTCTGTCTGTCTGTCACATGTCATTGTTTGAATATGAGGTCAAATGATATTACATGGTAACCTACGAGACAATCAACTGTTTGTTCAACATTCAGATTTCTCTATTACATCTCATTATGCTAGTACAAGACAGTGGAATACTTAGGTGTTGGCCCTTCAGTTTTGTAAAAATAAGTAATAAATGTAGCAATAGAATGCTAGGTGCAAAGTAACTCTGTGTGTGTTTGTGTGTGTGTATTTGAGGGGGAGTGTGAACAGAGCAAAAATGTACATACACATGTGTATGTGTCTGTGTCTGAGCCGACACACAAGCAGAAGCCAGGCCTTCCTGTGTGGAGAGTTATGGTATAGTTTACTGGGAAGGTGTTGTGTAACCCCTGAGCTTTGTGTATACTGTATGATTTCCTTTGCCTGGCGTGTGGACTGAACTACACCACACCCACCCTGCTGTGCAGTTTCCCTCGGAGCACAAGCGGACAGAAAGCTAGTTTCTGGGAGCTCACTCTCAAGGCCCTAGTCGAGCCTAGCAGAGCCTAACACTCCACACTGAAACCAAACACCTTAACCTTATCTGGACTGCGTTCACTCATGTCAATGTGGCCTCTGTCCATCGTCCAGGTGCTTTTAAAGGGTTTCTAGGTGATATAACCTCAGAGAAGGGACTTCTTTTGTTTTTGTTGTTTTTCGCTTACGATTTAAGATCTCTGGCAATTTTAAACCCATAGCCCTGTTGTTCTAGGTCACTGTGTACTGTCAGTAGAAAAAAATAGAGACTTCGAGGAAACATAGAGGCAAGCTAATTCAGTTTGTTTAGCATGTTCCTTTGGTTGCTTATTCACTGTATGGTGTGTAGTAGGCCTTCCAAATTTTCTCATTCTTTTTCCTTTTGTACCATACATGTACAGTATGGTTTGAAAATGGCTGCGGATTTCCTTCAAACCTAGAATATGAATAGGGAAATCTTAAGGTGCTCTAGGTCAGAGTTTCTGTTTCAAGAATGCAGGTAAAGCTGATCGTGGTATTTGTGATGAACCATCTCGTGCGTCAATCTTATACGTGCCGCACCAGTCTGAAGTGTTGTGAAGCTGGCATTACTGTTGCATTGCCTAAATCTTGTGCTAATATTCAAACAAAAGCATACACACATACACCCACACACACACACACACACACACACACCCACACATAAACACACACACACACACACACACACACACACACACATACAGTACACACACACACATACACACTTACACACACACACACAGCCCTATGAGCTCTTAATCCTGCTGCTGCTGAAACAGGCAACCAAACAGCTTGGCCTCAGTAACACAGTGGGCAGTCTCACACACACACACACAGACACAAGTGTACACACACAAACACACACACACACACAAATACCTTGGCCATATTGAGGCAGCAGCAGACAGTGTGATGCCAGCTTTTTCTGATTCATTCGACATCAAGTGTACTCAAGCAAAACTAAATGACTTTCCTCTTCTCTCCTCTTTCCTAAACATATACTCATACATTGCATGTTGATTATTGGTGTTGGTGTTATTTATTTTTTATTCATGTATGTGTGTTTGTTTGTTTGTTTGTTTGTTTGTTTACTCTTCTGCTTTGTGGCAGGAGCTGGAGCAGGGCCGTCATGAGCTGCGTCTGAAGCTGGAGGGATGTCAGGCGCATTGGGAGGGCCAGGTGTCGGAGCTGGAGCGTGACATCAGGGAGCTGAGTGCCGAGGCCCAGCAGCTCCGCACACAGCTGAGCCAGACTCAGCGCGACCATCGGCACGACCAGCAGGAGCACGCTGAACACAACCAGCGCCTTCGCCAACAGCTGCAGGACGTGAGTGATCAGACATACACACATATGAATGCATGCATGCACACAAACACACACACACACACACCATATCATATCATGCTAAAAATCAGAGAAAATCAGCAGATCATACACACATACACATACACACACACGCATTCATCCACATGCAGACAGAGACACATACCATATCCCTATATCATGGAGCTCACACACACAAACATATGCAAACTTGCACCATACAAATACACACATGCAGCTCACATATTTATACATTTATACAGGTACACTGACAGAATTTGCACACACCCCCCTAACATGTATGATGACGATTTTCTTTTTCTTCTTTATTTCGGGCCCTCTAACCTGCACGTGGCTTACCTGCACCATCACAAAGTTTATTTGAGTTAAATCCATTTCCTGAATATGGCAGTCAACCGATGACATCAGCAGCTTTGGCTTCCTTGTTTCTGACCCGCCACCCTTGTGGGCATTTAGACAGGGGTTTGTGTGTGTGTGTGTGTGTGTGTTTCTGTCTGTGTGTATGTGTCTGTGTGTGGGGGGTGGAGGGCAGATAAGGGTGCTGTTGCGCAACCTGTGTGTGTGTGTGAGAGAGAGAGAGAGAGAGAGAGAGGGAGACATGGTGTTCAGTGCATGGCAGCGTGGGCAGCCATAAATGCTCATAATAAAGATTAGCATGGGTGAACTGGGTTGGCAGCACACTAGTGGTCTGAGAAGAAGTGCTGCCCTTGCATAGAGATAAGGACAGTGGACCCTCAATGGCAACTGGATAAGCTCTGTGTGTCTTGAGGAGTGTGTGTGAATGTACAGTAGGTGTGTGTGTGGTGGATGTGGTGGATATGGTGAGGTGTGTGTGTGTGTGTGAGGAAGAGACAGAGAAATTAAGCGAGAGAGAGAAGGAAGAGAGTTACAAAAAGAAAAATCGGGCATATGGAGAGAGACAGAGAGAGCAAGAGACAGAGCAAGTGAGAGAGAGAGAGAGAGAGAGAGAGAGAGAGACAGACAGACATGTAGCCATGTCCCCTGTGTGTTGTGTGCTGATGGGCCTCTCTGTTAGGTGTGTGAGTAATGCATCACTGACTCCCATGGGCCTTCATGTTTTCTTATGGTTCTGCATTTCATGCTTATTTTAGCCTGCATGAGATCAGTGTGTTGAGTCAGAGTTTAGTCTACACACACACACACACACACACACACACACACTCATGTTCAGCTGTTTCAGACTCATATCTTATCGCTTTGCTCCCTGTGCAGCTCAAGGTGAGGGCTTGTACAAATCGTACACAGTGTGTCACTGTGCTCAGCAGCTCGGCTTGGAATATCAGCCATTGTGGTCAGTCAGTGTGTGTGTGTATGTGTGCTACAGTGATTGAATCCAGTCATTGCTATAGCTGTTGACAGACTCTTATCAGCTCTGCGGTGACGAGTTGAATGAGTGCGACGTTTCTCACGCGTCTCGACAGCTAAGGTTTTGTTATTGCTTATTGGCTAGTTCTCAAAGAATAACTAACTGCATTTGTTTATGGCCTAGACTGCACTCTGTCTTTCTTGCTCCTTCACACTCTCTCGCTCTATATAGTGCTCTCTCTCCTTCCTTCTCTCTCTCCAGCTCTGTCTTTGTCTGTCCCTCCCTCTTTCTTCCTTTCTCCCTCTCTCTTTCTCTCTCTCTCTCTCTCTCTCAGTTTCCCCTCTGTGCATTCACAGGAGGTCTGCTTCCCTGCTCAGTCCTGTCAAATCAAAGCACAGGAAAGCCGTGTTTACCAGTAGCGCTGTGGTCCGCTATAACACTGCACCATCTCCAGGGAGTGCACATTAGTCGGGCCAGGCTGGGTCGGAAACGAGACGAGGGCAAAGGGAAAGTAGAGTCAGGGCCACTTCACTTTGCTAAGCTCGGCCGCCGCGGTGACTATGGGTGACTCTGTAGTCGCGTCGGCTCATGTTAAACAACAACCAGACGAAGCTCTAGGTGGTACAGGCACCACTTTGACTGCTCTGACTGCTGATACTGCTGCTGCTGTTTCTGTGGTTGGAAAAGGTGTGGACGCTTCCCTCTGTGTTGCCACAGATGTTTGTGCTCTTCCTGACGTGGTGAATGGTAGCTCCGTCCTCCTCTCAAGGTGCAGTGAGCCAGGGACGGTGAGTGTTTTGTGTGTGTGTGTCTGTGTGTGTGTATGGGACGGTGTACATGCATTTGTGTGTCTGTGGGGGGGGTTCTTGTGTGTTTGTGTGTGTGTGTGTGTGTATGTGTGCCTGTTTGCGTGTCTGTGTGTGTGTGTGTGTGTGAGTGTGTGTGTGTGTGTGTGTGTGTGTGTGGGCAGGAAACGGTTTCCTCACACAGAGTGCATCTCAGAGAAAGCAGCTGTGTTTGTTTCACAGTTTGAACAAGTCGCCTTGCCGTGATCAACTCTCCACTCGACATTGATCTATTCTTATACACCTCAGGTATTTACTCATACAAAGCCTACTCAATGGAAAGCCAGTTGGGAAGACATTTGGTGGTGGTGTGTGTGTATGTGTGTGTGTACATGTAAAAGTTTGTTTGAAAGTGGTTGAGCATTGGCATGTTTCTCTGAAGGTGTGTGTACGGTTGAGGCTTTAGTTGGAGAGGGTCCAGCATAGACAGGAATTCGAGGGAGGGCCTTTCTGGCAACAGAGTGATGTGGGATGTGGAGATTCGAAAAACAACTGTGTGTGCGTGTGTGTGTGTGTGTGTGCGTGTGTGTGTGCATATGTGTGTGCGTGTGTGCGTGCATGTCCACCACTAAGGGGCCAAGCTGGGCTGTCCACTCAAACTGTGGGCCCCAGAGACTGGAGCTTCATCCTGCATGGAGAGACGAGATCTCCAGCAGATAGCGGTCCAGGCCAGAGCGCTCTCAGCTCTGACCAAGACCAGAACTACTGTACATGTAGGTAGCCTTAGCCTGCTATGCCCAGCCCTGACCTCGAGGTTGGGGGCAGGTGGCCATCGCATCAAGTGCTAAGGACTGACGCCAGGTGGTCTTCAGCTGATAAAGG
>JAVQKI010442484.1:0-2500 GCA_036025975.1 Nematalosa erebi | reverse complement strand
ATGGCCTAAATTCCTGCTGCAGACCTTAGTGTGTGAAAGAGAGAGAGAGAGAAAGAGAGAGAATAGAAAGACAAAGAACGTAAGAGAGAAAAAGTTATCTCACTGACAGAACATTCTGTTCATGCTTTAGTTTTAGCGTTAGTTAACAGGTTTCTGCTAAAGCATGTGGTGTAACTACCTCCGTCGTCATGACTTCACACCTGAAACTACAAACAAACAGGTCTTGTTATACTGAAACCAAACCACGTGCATACACAGACCACACACACACACACACACACAGATTACCTATGTTCCAAATGCGAGAAGGAGAACTTCAGTCACCAGTTTCATAGTGGTGAAACTTGCCGTAACAGAAAATATTCCACTCGGAATTGGTTGTTCCCCCTGCCCCTACATCATTCAGCCATGTTCCTTCCACCTGCCCCAGCTCCATTTTGCAGTACAAATGGACAGATAGCATGTGTGAAATATCACAGCTGCTGGAGAGTTTGGGTTGTGCATAGTTACAGTATTGGAGTTATGTTAATATTTGCTAGACATTTACTTCTCTCTGTGCGAAAAAAAGAGAAAATTGGCTGCACCCAATGAACTTTTCACTTTTTTCCTGCTCTTCACGTTTCTACAGATAAGACAACCTAAACATCAGAAGTTCTGAACCCTCTCTAAAAATGTTTTATTCTCCTTCTCAAATCAGGTTTCATTGGGAAACTTCTGAGTAGAGGTGGTACAGTTACTGTAGACAGTCAAGTTATTATCATAGTAGACCCGCACTGCTGTGGGCGAACCTGTTGACGCTTTTTCCAGAGTAAATAAAGTCACAGGAAGTTATTTTAGTAGCCCCGTATTCTTATCGAATCCTAGTACTCTGGCGGGGCTAATTTACACCCCAGCTGATTTTGAGGTGTTTTCCGATACGCTTAGTACATCTGTGCTCCATCAGACTTTGCAGCAATTCAGCCCAACATTGTTTTATGAGTTTTATGTAGCATGGCTGTGAAGTTAATGTGTGTTTTAACGTCTCAGGCCTGTCTTTAGGCTATTAGTAAGATGAAAATACAAACCTGCATTCATACAGAACTTCCTCTATTTTTCTAACGCCAGACGTAGATGTGTAAATCTATTTACTTCATGTGTCAGTCACACCTACATCTCACTAGGTCAGTGTTGAGTAAGTGTTATGTGGTGAGTTTCTAAGGTAATTCTTATCATTCTGTCCTCCTTCCTAGCTCACACAGGATGTTGAGTCCATATTGAGGCTTCTGCTTCCTCTGACGCGTGATGCCCAGGAGCTGGGTGACGAGCAGGACGACCTGCAGGGCATGATGGGACGGCTGAAGAGCCTGGCTCAGGAGATCAGCCAACAACACACAGCTCAGGTGAGTGTGGAGGATCACACGCATGCACATAAACATGTTCTAGAACACACACACAAACATTTACAGTCGCTGACCTGATTTACTTCTCCCGGCGCTGTGAATCATGAGTAACGAGCCACAGAGAGCATGTGCTAACATCCGTCAGGGCAGGCGTTGTTTACGTGCTTGGTGTGAAGGACAGAGTGGGAGGCATCATGACTGTGTCAGTAGAGCTGGCTGGCCAGAGTAGTCAGGAAGGGGAGGCTTTTTCCACTACATCAGTCAGGGAGCTTGACTGAGCTTTGGCATGGCCCCCGGTACCGGGTAGAGCCCCAAGGTAGCTTTAGTGATAGGAGTACGCACGGACCGGAGAGGCTTATCAGCTTGGCAGCCCGCCAACTGGAAATCTCGTGCCAATCCAAAAAATCTCATCTCTAAATGCCAACATGTGCCAACTAAGGCTGTCTTTACTTACTTGAAAAGCAGTTTTTAGGTCAGAACTGACTTGCTTGCCTTTAAATGGCTCAATAATGAATACATCTCTACGTCAATGCTGGTACATTTACTTAGGTCAACCGTTGATGTATTTTTAATGTAGGTCAGCAGTGGCTAGCTTGAAGTCTAAGAAGCAGTTTGTGGCAGTACATTTACTGTAGGTCAACAGAAGCTAGCTTTGCTTTGAGGTCAGGTTTGGGTCAGCAGTTGCTAGTTTTCTTCAAAATCCAAGTTTGAATCCGCATGTATTGGCTTTGCTCTTCATACAGAACCTGAGTCAGTGCTGGGCACTTTTAATGCTAACTAAGATAGATTAGTCTTGGATAGTGTGGCTGTACGTCAGTACGTAGAAAGTACGTTTTGTGTGTGTGAGTGTGTGTTCACCTCAGACTCGGTACTTATGTGTATGTGAGATTGTTTGAGACAGTTGGGCTTTGTTCTGACAAATACACTGACCTGATACATTGAGTGAAAGGACAGGTGTGTGTGTGTGTGTGTGTGTGTGTGTGTGTGTGTGTAATTGGGGGTGGGGAGGAGGTTGCTTCTGTTACCTGAGACTAAAAAGCCCAGCCCAGTGCCCTCTCACAAAAGTGACACAAAGACAGACCTTGTTCCTCTCCCCTCTGACACACACACACACACATACA
>JAVQKI010442386.1:0-11631 GCA_036025975.1 Nematalosa erebi | reverse complement strand
GATAGATAGATAGATAGATAGATAGATAGATAGAGAGAGAGAGACAAGAGCCAGAGGGAAATATGACTAGATACTGTATGTGCTCACATAAATGTGTGTGTGTGTGTGTGTGTGTGTGTGTGTGTGTTTGTGTGTGTGTGTGTGTGTGCATGCATGCATATGTGTGTGTGTGTGTGTGTGAGAGAGAGAGAGAGAGAGATAAACAGATCTCAGAATTTGGTAGTGCTGTAGGCTAACTGGCTCTGTTTTTGGCCCCGGTCAGTAGTGCAGAAAACCATAACGACTCCCTGCACATACAGCGTTTGTGGTCCTGCAGCTATCTTCGGATTTGTTGCACAAACTGGAAAAATGTCAGTGGCCTGAAACCGCTTGAGTCCAGCAAGCATTCATCTTCCCCTCCCAGCCAGAGAGCATAGGCTCTGCTCTGTCCCCACCTCCAGGGGAGCTTGAACCCTGCTCTCCAACCCCCATTCATCTCTCTCTCTCTCTCTCTCTCTCTCTCTCTCTCTCTCTCTCTCTCTCTCTCTCTCTATCTCTCTCACTCTCTCTGTCAGGCTGATTCCCACACAGACATACAGACTTGGGATGAGACACGAACTTCGAATACTCGATCTACCGTCGACTTTTGAATAGTTCGACTATCGTTTAATCTCCATAACTTCAAGAAACTGCCAGAAAAATATTGTTGCTTCCCCCACCTAGCAAGCGCGTTATTTCAGTGTTCCTGCCACGTCTGTGCCATCTGAGCGAGTGTTCTCCGCTCCGCAGTTGAATCATTATGTCAATAGATTAAGCTCCTGTGTAACCACAAACATAGGTCTATGCTACTTTTTAAGATAAAAACAGAGGCTATGAACACTTGCTTTCATGGTTAAAACCAGTGTGTTGTTATATTGTACATGTTTCTAAGTCCGACAATCATTTAGGTTGTCTCCCTTTTAGTATTTGCCTTAATTCGGGCACATATTTTCTGAATCTGACACTGTTGTGAAACTATCGGTCATAGGCCTAAATGTTAAAATGGAGGTGGGATAGTTACATTTTTAAGTTGTTTAGTGAAGACCTGTCAACATGGCAAGGGCTAATGTTACCGTCTTTGCTGGCATGCAGGCTGCGTTGATTAAAAGATGAAGGCTAAATTTAATTTACCTAAACTTTTGGTGAATTTTATTTACTTTCTTTAAATCTACTTTACACGATAAAACATGATTCTTGATGAGTCAAACTGTTAAATTAGCTACAAATCCTAAAAGCTGACAAATTCTCCCTCTGCCCCTGTCTCTCCGTCTGTCCTCATGAGAGTTTGCCAGTGAGCACTTGCGTGAATAATATTCTAAATAATATTCGAATAATTCTCATTGAATATCGAATAGCATTTTTGCTAGAAAGTCACATCCCTTATACAGACATCAGGCTTTCTCTCCATCTCTTTTTTTCTCTCTCACTCACTCACTCACTCACACACACACACACTTTTATATACTGTATACAGGCCTCTTGCTCTCTCTTGTCTCTGCTTGGTTTCTATCTTCCCTTTTCTCTTTTCATTCTCTCTCCCCATGTCTCTCCATCATCATTGTCCTTTCTCTCCATTTGTTCTCTTCAGTCAGTCCCTCTTTTCTAAACACTCTTTTATTCTGTCTTCAATGCAGTCTCTCTCTCTCTCTCTCTCTCTCTCTCTCTCTCTCTCACTCTCTTTTCCCTGCACTTAACGCCATTCCTTTCCTCTCACTAGCCTTAGAGTGGTTTTGACAACTGTGGGGTCTTCCCCCTCTCGCCTTCCTCCTCCCCTCAGACACACTGAACAGGATTAGGGTTCAGTGCCATGAACAGATTGTGTATGGTGCCCGGGCCATCTGCATTGGCAGCCCTCAGTAGCCGGGCAGGGGCTTTCCCCCAGACATTACCAGCTACCCACCACACACACACACACACACACACACACACACACACACACACACACACACACACCAACCTCCCCTTGTGCCCCCCTCCCTGCCTCTCATCCACACACACACAAATATACTTTGTTGATAAAATAATGAAGAAAATCTGCCATGCGATTCCACCCTTGATCAGTCTGTCTCTCCTTTCTCTCTCTCTCTCTCTCTCTCTCTCTCTCTCTCTCTCTCTCTCTCTCGCTCTCTGTCTCTCTCTCTTTTTGGCCTCTCATTGGATGTAGCCCAAGCAGTGTGGCTACCTAACAGAGCCTGTGACCTATATTATCCCCCCTACCAGCCCCTAGTGTCTTTGATGGGATCCATGATTTGTTGCTCTATTACCCGTTGCTTTGTTGCTGTGGTGTGAACCAGGTCAATCTCACCCTGAGACCTGTGATTGTTTCCTCTTCTTCTCAGGGGCGTTATTGACTAACCAAACAGGCTTGCTTAGCATCACAAGAGCCTGCAGCTCAACCGTGACAGATAGGATACTTGGACGGGATTAACTTGTTGAATATCATCATTGTTAAGCAGTTAAGAGAGCCAGTGGTGATATGTGTAAAAAAAAAAAAAAAAGTAGCCGGAAAAGAGAACATATGTGACCTAGAGAAATTAGGGGTCTAATTTCTGTTCCATCTGAGGCACCGCAGGATGCTGAGCATGCCCTGCCTGTTAGCAGCTGATGACATGTAGAGCTGTCACATGGTAACTGTGTGTGTGTGTGTGTGTGTGTGTGTGTGTGTGTGTGTGTGTGTGTGTGTGTGTGTGTGTGTGTGATATGAGTGTAGGAAAGCCAAGAGGCAATCAAAAGCTCGTCCCACCCTGTAATGACTAACTATAAATCCACTGCTGGAGAGCTTGGGCCCCCAGCTAGAGTGAGCTATGGATGAGGGGAGGGAGAAAGAAACAGAGAAAGAAAGAATTAGAGAGAATGCGATATTCAAAAGTAAAAAAAAAATAGGAAAGGTCAATGGAGTAAGAAAAAGAGGACTGAGATCTGTTTTGAAATAGTGAAATTTACAGAGAGAGAATGAAAAAGAGAGAGAGAGAGAGAGAGAGAGGAGAATAGGGTTCGAGTGAAGCTACTACTGCGATGTCCCCTGTCATTAGTGGCAGGGTCAAGGCCCTACTTTTGAAAGGCTCAAAGTAAACTCGCATTTCCACTGTTGGCTCCAAAGTTTGTTATTTGTCAATCAGCAAAGTCTTACCACAATGCCTCATCTCCAACCCAGAGTCTACAGGCAGCCTGCCTCAGCACAATCTAATCTGAAGCAGAATCACATGAGACCCAGCGAGTTAGGACACAGAACAAGACAGACAAAGCTTCTAATTAAATCAACAAATTGCTCCGGATAAAAATAGCCACCCAAAAAAGTTCAGGAAAAAGAATTGAACTCTATTGTTTTGGCAGAGTATGGTTCTAGAGCCTAGCAGCGGCAGTACAGACACAAAGACGGTTCTGGCAGCGGGAACAGAGTTTTTGGATTTGCACGGCTCCTTTTTGAAAGTCTTCAGCTCACGCTCAGGGGCCTTTTGTGAAGTGCAGGTTTATTTTTGTCTGCATTACCTCAGTTTTGTGAGGGGGGCCTACAGGAAGGCGAGAGAAAGAGAGAGAGGGGGGGGGGGGTGGACAAAAGCTTGAGAGAAATGGAGAGAAGGAGAGAGGGAGAGAGAGTGAAAGAGATGTTGGGGTGGGAGTAAAGGAGTAGAGTTGTGTGTGTGTGTGTGTGTGTGTGTGTGTGAAAGGTATTTGACTGAAATTCAATCCAGAGGGGCCAGATTAGTCTCTGGTGTTAGCCGTATGATCCTGACAGACAGAGGAAGTGGTACATACTGTAGATGTTGATAGTCCTAGCAGTCCGAGGGCAACCTGGGGATCACAGCAAGCTTCACTTGAGTCTGCCTGTGCCCTCACGAGTTTGCCAGGACAGGAATTATGTAGGTACCTCAGCTTTGTTCACCTGAGACTGCTGACTAATCTCAGATCAGCATCATCTCTGTCAGAACAGTGTCAAATCCAGACCAGATGTGGGAATTTGAAAGAAAGAAAGTTCTTTTTATCTTTTTATTCATGTGGATTACACATGAAGAAGACTTTAGATCCCTAAATCTCTGTGGTCTACCAAGTCCCTTTTTTGTGATGCGTTGCATTTGTAAATGACATATCCAGTTACAGTTAGTCAGACTGAATACTGAATAGTCAGCCACTTTGTGCCTGCCCTACCCCCTCAAAAAAAACCTTCCTTTGTTTGTTTACACTAAGTGTGGGGATAAAAGCCACTGTAAACAGGCAGGGATGACACAAGCTTTAGACTCATTGTGTCTCGGTGTGGGATAATTCTCGGCAGATATGGCATTTGCAATGAATATCAATGAGCGGAAAACCTTGGCAAAAGTGTCCTCTTGAGCTTTTAATCCGCCCCACACCACGTTCTTGGTCTCGATGTGGGTCAGTTTCAGTAGGAGGCTGCAAAGCCGGCAGCTCTTTCATTTCATTTACGGTTCAAGAGGATGTCCACGTTGACAGAGGCAACCCCCCAACTTTACACAACCCCCCCTCTTCACACACAAACACACACACACACACACACACACACGCCATTACCACCACCCAACAAATAAATTGCTGCTGGCTTCAGGCTGTTTGCTAACACTTTAACTGAAGGAGTGGGATTCCCATGCTGGCTTAACACATCAAGCACATCCATCTCAAGCTGAGAGAAGCTCACTGCGTTACGAAAAGAGATTATAGAGGATGGGCATTGTGACAGAATGTGACCTGATTGTAGAATCTCCCATTTCTTACAGTCATACATGGGAAAACATAATGCTCGCTAAACAATGTTGTTTACTACAAGTAATGCAACGTAAAGCACCATTTTATCATAAAACACACACATTTAATTCCACTAGGAAGTATGTTAGGAAGTAGCTGGGGAGCTCCCTGCTTGTTAATGTTTCTGAGGTCGACTCCAGTCGCAGGACGGATGAACTGGTAGGTAGTCTATAGAGGAGCATGGCGAGGTCATTGTGCTTCTGGTGACAGGAGGGAGGGGAGGTCGTAATCCTATTACACGCCAGCCCAGCCAGCCCACAGCCCTAGAGCCCTCTGCAGTGCACGAGGGGTCTGAGTCTGGGGGGATACACACTCGCTCACTCCGGCAGTGTATGACAGGATGCGACCGCACGGCCACCGCTCTCCTTTCCAGTAGAACAAAGACAGACAGAGAGGGGGAGAGAGAGAGAGGGAGAGAGGGAGAGAGAGTCAAAAAGAGGAAGGTAGGGTCACTATTTTTACATGTTTATTTTTGTGAACTCACCAGGAAGGTGCGATGATATTATCAGTGTGCATATCCTGTGGATAAGAGGTGTTTAATGGGCATGGTGGGTAAACTTGCTGTGACTGTGAGAGATCTCTCTTTAACTTTTTCTTTTTACTGTAGTCGTGAGGGTTTTTTTTTCATTATATTGTCAAAGTTATTTGCAAGTATTTAAATTGTAATGCTACATATATAACAACACTGAACTTGTTAATGCTATGTAAGTCAGGAAGTGCTGCTTTGTTTGAATTGTTTTGAATAGTATAATGGATAGTTTATGCGACAGTAGTTGAATAACAATACCAATGCTTTGGTGTAAGGCAAGACTGTGGGACTCTCCATGCCAGCACTGTGGTGAAGTGTAGCTGGCATCTCTGTGAGGACCATTTGTCTTTGACTAAAGTGTTCCACTCAACACCAACAAAGCAGTTTTATAAGCACAGAACTAAATAGAAGAAGTGGCAGCATAAGATGCCTTGTTTGTTTCCACAGGCACAGACAGTGACTCCGGCACACAGTGAACTGTGTATATGTGTGTGTGTGTGTGTGTGTGTGTGTGTGTGTGTGTGTGTGTGTGTGTGTGGGGAGCCACAGGGCTCCCAGTGATGGATTGAGGTTAAACTCCTTGGCTGAGGGCTTCGTTGAGAAGCAGTGAGCACCACAGCCTCCTCTTGTCTGCTTCTTTGCTGAAGAGCGTCTCTTTCCCTCTCTCCCTCTGTCTCGTTCTCTCTTTCTCTCTCTCTCTCTCTCTCTCTCTCTCTCTTTCTCTCTCACACACACAGACACACACATCTCTGCCGTGCTGGTTGACACACTCAGCAGCCTGTCACAACCCCTCTTCCTCTCTCCTCACATCTCTCTTGTCACCCCATCACTTCAGGGTTTTTTTTAAACACAACTTTGGACTTTTTTTTGTTCCCAGGCTGTCTTCATCAATCTTAATCTTGGGGCTTACTTGCTCATCACGAGGCGTGCAATTCAAATTTGTATTTTTTTTCCCCCAACAGTGAGTAGTCAAGTTCTTACTTCGGGAGTAATTATGACGATGTTTGGGACTTGCACGGTGGGCCTGCATTGCAGTAATGAGATCAGCTGAGAGTTGCGCCTCGTATCTTCGAGTGGGCGAGACAGAAGAGTGGCACAGGAGGGGTGCCGCGGTAATGGTCGGGTTTTTGCTCCGCTGGTGTTCAGCCTTCCACCCTGCAGCCTCCAATCCCGGCAGTTATTTTTGGTCGCCGGGGCCCAGAGTAGTAATTTCAAAGTGGCCACTGCCAATGCTGTGTACTTAAAAATGTCAGCAATCCGGTTGTTCATGCATGCTGAGTAGAGAAGAAGAAGAAAAAGAAATCGAAGAAGAAAAGAGGCTCGACTTGACCGTTAAGCATCTGGATGAATCCCTTAAACCAGGTCAAAGCCATATGAACTTATACACACACCACACTGCTGGCGATTCTGTGTGTGACATATGTGGCCAAATTAAGCTGGAGTTCAGTAGGGCTTAAGGGAAACGCACACTACTTTTTTTCTCTCTCTCTCAACTGCTTTTCATTGGCCTCTTTCGGACGTATTGTGTCAGTAAGTGTTTTTGCAGCTTTTGCTTCCTCTGTGGATTTTGCGCAGACCTCTGCGCTATGGCCAGGCGCTGCGTGTGTGTTTTACTGGAAGGAGAACACAGCCGTTGCACTGCCGCACTCCCCTTTCATGTGTTAAAACAAGCTCACACTATAGACTTTTTATATCTAACCAAACGATTTATGTGATTTTTCTCTCTAGGTGAAACTGCATGGCGCCACGGTCCTGAAGACCCCTGAAAGTGTCCGGTTGCCTCATCGTGATTGGATCAGCGACTTTCCAGACCGAGTTTAGTGTCTAATGGCTCCCATTCTCTGGTTTCCCCTCAGAGGATAAACCCCCCACCCCTACCCCCCACCATCAACACCACCATCACCACAGCCAAACTCCCTGGCACAGTCAAACCCCCACTCCCCCTTTCTTTTTCTCCCAACTCCACCCTTCACCGCTGACCCTCATCCTCCTCGGCTTTCGGATTTGGAATGATGTCATGTCATTCCGAGCTCTTTGTGGAACTGCTTCCAGCTCCTGCTCCGGGGGTCTAATGTGTGTGGGGATTGCTGTTTGCTAGCTTCACCACAGCACCCAGGACTGCAGAGAGAGGAGAGGAAAGGAGAGGAGAGACTAGAGGAGAGGAGAGACGGAGGGGGAGAGAGAAAGAGACGCACACAAAGAGAGATGAAGGTGGTCAGGAGCTTGGGCCGTGACTTCGCCGTAATGGTGCCGGCTGCTGGGCCCCGTGTCCGGCTTCTCTGCTGAGGCAAGGGGAAGACAGGAAAGTGAGGCAAGGTGCGTAGCATAGGGGAGATGCGGTGGAGCTCTGGGCTTATCCAGCCAGGATGCCCATCACCCAAGAGAACGCGGCGAGCCACCTCCTGCTGCTAGAGCGCTGGCTGAGAGAACAGGAGCAGCAGCAGCAGCAGTGTCGGTATGGGGAGGATCAGAGGTCCACTGATGGCCTGGGCTCTGGCCTCCTTTACTGCCAGGCTGCCATTCGAAAGCTGGTGGAGTACATCCAGCTGAACTTTCTGGAAGGGGATGAGGCGCCTCCACCGGAGCCTGTGCTCAGGGAAGAGTCCGAGGCGGAGGTGCACCCCGTGTACCTGACCAAAGGTGACGGCGATGCTGACAGCACAGAGTTTGGCCTGAGCTTCGGAAACATTCCCATCTTCGGGGATCCCGATGGTCGTAAGAAGGGGGGTCGGCGGAGGCGGCGGAAGGGGGACAAGGGCCCCGTGCTGGACGTAGGCTGCATCTGGGTGACGGAGGTGAAGAAAAAGAGCCCGGCAGCTCGCTGTGGTGAGATCAAGCTCAGGGACGAGCTGCTGTCGCTCAACGGCCAGCTGATGGTTGGTGTGGACGTCACTGGAGCCAGGTAAGGCCCTTTCATTCACTGAGAGATCTCTCTTCTGCTGCTCTCTCATTACGTAACAACCAAGTTCAAATATTGTTTTTTATTAGTAGGAGTAGTAGGAGACTGCTCTAGATATTACTAAAGTGCACACCGACATTATTGCAGAGCATGCAAGCTTCATAATAGCCTGTGGAGTCACCAATGGATTTTAACGAACGTCTCTGACAAAAATAGACTTGAATCGTAATCAAAATGGCAGCGGTGGCGGAGTTAGACCCTGGTGTGCAGGGTTGTATTGAAAATAATAAAATGAAATGAATAGAGTGTAGGGAGCAAAGTGCTCAGCACTGTTGTCGAGCCGGTGTATAAAGGCCCCAACTGTAGACAATTGCTTCTACTCCAGTTGTTGCTGCTGTTAAAATGCAGCGTCACAGTTCGTCATTCGTGATCGTCATTCGAACTGGTTGGGATTACTAGTATCTTAACAAAGGAGTTTGCAAGTCCTCAGACTTGCTTTAAAATGTATGCAGCTGTTCAGACACCCTGCAGGATCATTTCCGGTGATTTTACAAGCTGTCCAACCACCTGAAATACATTCACAACATTCAGGGGATACTCAGTGGATATGTATATGAGTTAAATAGCCAGACTCTTTGTCCAGGCAGTAGGCATTTCACCATGACAAATTATTCTTTCACTGACAGCTGGCAAAAAAAGCTTTGAATGACCTTGGAAATAGGTTGAGAATATGAATATAGAATACATTTTTAAAAGTTTTCAAACCAATTTACTTCTGTCTAAATTTATCTTCTCAGTTTTTTTTCCTATTGTTTCCTCTCTTAAACTTTAAATGGCTTTGCCCTTGACCCTGTCTAGATTAAAACTGACCTCATTTCAATAGCAGGATGGGCTCTGAATTGAGTGACTGGCTGACTAGTTATTGTTCCAGCTGAGACCCATAGTGCATTATAGTAGAGCATTAAAGACTTTTATTTGTATGAGATATGGATGGATAGGGACGTCATTAACAAACACACACACACACACCACCCTTCCCCCCTGCAATTAACATGCTGTCAGATGTGACGTGAATGTGGAGGGGGCGGGGGGATGCATAAGAGACAGCCACATGTTCTGTTTGAGCCCAGAGACCTAGACATCCCCCAGGCTCTGGTGCTCTCCCCCCTCCACCACCCCCCTCCCATGTGTCCCTTCTTCCAATCCCAGCACCACCTGCTCTGGGCCCTGGGCCTCTGACACAGCTGGGCCCTGAGGGGAACAGCAGTTCCCGCCACACATGTGTTTATCTGTAGCAGTAGCAGCAGCAGCAACTACTGTTAGTGAATGTAGAACTCCAAGTGTGCTTCATATGCCACAATGCCCCCCCCCTCCCATATCAGTACTGCCACCATCAGTACCACACTCATGCATATACAGTACACATAGATGTCGACAGCCCCATTAGGGGTTCGCATTGGCACTCATCCATGGCACGGACTGCCCGCTATGCCCCCAAGGTTTGCCTCACAGCCCCTGAGCAGACTGGGGCTCAGTGGGAGGGAGGTTGGACGGGGGCCAGGGCTGGACATGCCCCCGATTTGCCCTATGGCCCACAGAGAGAGTAGCTCACACGAGACTTGCAGATGGCTAACCTCACGTCTTGCCCTCCGTCTGGGTATGGTGGTGGTAGTGGAGGCGAGGGGGTGGTAGGGGGTGATGGTGGTGGAGGAGCTCTGTATTTTCTGCCCTTCTGCCAGGAAGACTGCGCTGAACAAACCCAAACAGGGTATGTGTGATCCTGCCTGTTCCAGACAGCGCAGCACAGCATGGTCTACTGAGACAGTCACATGTGTAAATCGCTGCTTCCTTTTGGGTGGAATGGGGTCAGTCAATGTTTGACGAGGTTGTGGACTCTCTCCCTTGTCAGAACAATTGGAGAAATATGCATGTGTGTGTGCGTATGTTTGTCTGTTGTGCATGTGTCTGTGTGTGTGTGTGTGTGTCTGTCTGCTCTTATTTCCTCTTTCACCATGCCTCTATTGTGTTACTGTTTAGGCACGGCTGGGAAAATGAAGGATCACTGTGGTCCAGTGGGTCTCTCACTGTCAAACTGACTGAATGAGACAAATTAAAGATCTTTTGTAAACCCTAAAAAAATTGCTGGTACCCATGTGCCCTCATTCATTGCTGGTGACAGAATGCACCATGGGTAGTTATGGTCAGTCTAATAGGCTGTTTCATGACCACATGGGTCCCTCCTCTCACCACCCCGCCCCTCAACACCACTGAGCCTCCACGGTCCAAAGACTAGCTGCCACATGCGGACTTCATGGGCCCAAAAATACACTCCTAACCACATTTACCCTAATACACACACACACACACGCACGCACACACACACACATAAATACTGATACACACATGTAGTGCACACAGTTATTGAATTTACACACATGCACAGTATGTACAGTTTTTATGGCATGTGTGCATATGCTGTTGTCAGCCTTGTCACCCTCGGCTGGTCAGAAAATGTCATGGCTGGCAGATTGTGTGATTAATTGTCACACGATTGTTCATTGGCATGTTTGCCTCTACAAACACTGGGATGTTTGAACCGCAGGGGCACGAAATCTTGGCCTGTCAGGGGACATCAGTGCTCTTCCTCAGCACGGAACGCAACACTCCGACGAGGAAGGGAGGAGGTTCCTGGGAGGGGTTAGTGGTTTTTTGCCCAGAGCTTCTATTACCCTCACATACAAATACTCACAGATGTAGACACAGACTTAGATACACACACATATCATTTTCTCAGCCTTTGGCCATCCCATCTATCTGAGAGAGACATAACAGTGGGGTCGGATGGGTGAGATGTATTTTGAGAACTGCTCAAGATGGCCAAACAACAGTTGTCAACTCTCAGAACAAACTGACGGATGGCGTGCGTATCAAAGACAAACATAAAGTACAAGACATGTGGGAACACTGATTGTGGCCCTTGTTGCCCAAAGCAACTTTGTGTTTACCCCCCCACCCCACCCCACCCCAACCCAACCCAACCCAAACACCCTCTGTCTTGTCCCATGAAGTACTCAGAATCATTGGCTGAATCCTAATGCTTCCACCCTAAGACCTAAGCTCTAGACCCTGAGACACTGGACTGAATCTGCTTTATGATTGGCTGATTCATGCCTCAGGGCTTATAGTTAGGGTGGACACTAGAATTCAACCCATTTCTTTCAGACAAAAAAAGCATATTTTACTGTGAGAAAGCAAGTGGTAAATCTTAGACCTGAAATCTTCTTCACTGTTAAAGAGTCAAGGACCTGGAGAGAAGGGTCTAGACCTATATTCACAAAGAATCCTAATGCTAAAAGTTGCGAAGAGTTTTCTCTTTAAAGTTATTCTCAAAGCTGCTGAGACCTACTTTTAATTAGAATAAATGACA
>JAVQKI010442343.1:0-11334 GCA_036025975.1 Nematalosa erebi | reverse complement strand
TTAAAAACTTATTAACTATTACTACTTAAAAACTTAAAAACTATTTATAGATACACAATATCTTTCCCTACCAAATGGCAAAACCTGGAGAAGCTGCACATGAGGTACGTGTACCTGTGGTGCACTGTGCAATGACATATGGCAGCACATGGAGATGCATTCAATTCAATTCAGTTCAATTCAAGTAAGGGCAATGTCATGACGGCTTTGCTTCTTCCTCTAAACTCTGACATCACTCAAGTTATTGAGAAAAAACATAATAGTCAATTAATGGATCACAAAGAACCTAACAGCACAGTTACCATTCCATAACCTTAATTCACTTCAGCATACAGGAGCCATGATAAGACGCCACAGAAACATCAGGATACTGCAGCAGCTGTGATTGTGAGCAGCCATTCCTGTCATTCTTTCAGCAGAGATTCTGGGCAGCCTACACCTTGCCTTTGCTCTGACAAAAAGCCTCATCACTGACTTAATTGGATTAAAATCTCATGACTAACATTGTGTGAGATGGTTTTCCCCCTTGGAAAGGCTTTCTCCCACCAAGACACAGCCACTGAAATGACTTGGCATTCATCACACCTTGCAACCCATTCCTGCAGCTGAGATAGATTTTTAGGAAAGAGCACTCAACATAGTATATTCCCTAGTAACAGCTAATTTCTTCTAGTCCACTTTCACACCTGAAGACATGTAGCCTGGTATATAAATGCAGTTCAGCAGGGGTGGGGGTTGTCCAATAGTAGGACAGTACAAGAAAGGCAGAACTGAAGAATCAAAGCAGTAAGTGATGATGAGGGGCAAGTAAGTAAAGGGGAAAGCAAAGAAAGGTATATTTTGTGTGTGTGTGTGTGTGTGTGTGTGTGTGTGTGTGTTTTGGGGCTTCTCTGCACATCCCTAAGAATACAATCATTACTTATCTTCGGAGCATAACGTATACTTATACTTACCTCGGAGTATAACTACGTCATACAGCTAGCATAGCTGTAGATAGAGGTCACTGTTGTCAAACATCTAACACGCCGCGGGGGAACGGATAAACCAGTCCATAAATGTGCATACATCAGCATCTATGTACGTCTGTAAGAACACACAAAGGGGCGCTGCACGTGGTTCTGACACATACAAGACATCTGACCTCCATCAGGACAGACAGTATTTGCAGTGTTACTGCATGTGCATTTCAAGCCTTTACAGTCATCTCCTCAATATCAGCCGCACCATGTAGAAACCCCATGACAGCGTCTTCCACAAACTAAACAAAAGAAAAACTGTTTATTGACCACACACATGGGGTTCTTGTGTGGACTTAAGACGCATGTCCACAGCTTATTACAAGATACTGATTGAATCAGAATCAGATCATGATTTCTTGAGTAAGTACTGTAGCGTAAACAAAATAAATGCCTGCCCATATACAGCCCTCCCAAATGTAGTACCCTCATAAGGGAAGTAAGTACCTTATACAAAAGACACAGAAAAAAAAATAAAACAGTCAGAAGTTCTAATGGGAGATCAGCCCCTCAGCTACAACAAACTACAGCTGGCAAACAGTAACGTTTCTGTCTATTTGGAAAGCACAGTCCAAGTTACAACCTCACAGGGCAGATGCCAAGGTGTAGATCCATCGTTCTAGCCATAGACGAGGCTACTCTCATCGGATGTCTAATGATAGTTAAGCTAGAGCTCACTATAGTTAGGAGCTCTCAATTCAAACAAATCAGCTGACCAGAAGCACTAGATCTTGCAGAGGGACTGGTAACACCCAATCTCTCCGATCTGATTTGGGAGCAGATGGAGCAGCGTAACCAATGCCATTGACTGATTCACTTGCCCAGTGGATTCTATAACACCAGAAAGGACATCCAACTGAAGTTTTCAAAAAGACAAGTATTGTTTAGACATAACATAAAATAAAGAAAATTATCAAATTAAGACATTGAGCAAAAAAAATGAGTTAACCTTGATGAATCGGGAAATTATGGTAATCAGATGATCTTAATGGCTAAGATGTTGCGCTAAATCAGATGGTTAACAAATTTGTTTAGTAGTGAAATTAGTCAAAGGACAAGAGACCGGGGCCAATCCAAGGGGCGGAATCAGCGGTTGTCCCTCAAACTGCCTCTGCATGATGATAAGCTACAGTATGACTAGGATAAGGACCAAGCGATTTGATTGGTCTGACCAAACTTGGGAGAAAAGCGACTGGGCTTGTGGCTTGTGGTACGTATTTCTAGGCTAATGAAAGATTGAAAGTATTTTCGTTTGTTGTGGTACTGTAGCACCAGTATGGCTGCATACATGGGCATAGAAATGCAATCTTTCCTAAATCGCATTAAACTTTACGGTTTGGAAAGACGACAACAACAACTGAAAAATTCTCAGAATAGAGGCATTCATCAAAATTTTAATCTTTACTACTGAATTTCATCACAAACAGACAGAAAACTAGATTTTAAGTGTCGAAAAAGAAAAACACTTAAAACACTTTAGCAAGTGTTTGTTTGTTTTCTCCAAAACCACTCAATCATGCAATCATGCAATGTCATCACAATCTCAGTACCAAAATAGTCATGACTACAGTTTTTGGTACATTTTTGGTATATTCGATCAGCCCTGACCTTCACCAGATTTGGTGTGCTTGACATTTCCCCATCAGGACACTTTCAGAAAGGGGGGGTGGTTAGGGTAAGTGTGACTGTGGCACACACACACACACACGCAAAAAAAAATCCTTTCAGTGATGGTTCCAGTGATCAAACATTAGTTGCAAACCTGCACACACAAACACACAATCTTTTGAGTGATGGCAGCAGCGATGAAACATTTGATCTTTTTCTCTTTCACTCACCAACACACACCCACACCCATACCCACAATCAACCAAGCAATGGCACCAGCTATCAAACATGCTATCTGTCACATAAACACACACACAAACACACACCCACAATCCTTTTGACTGAGAGCACTGATCACATCACATACACCATGCTGCAACAGGAGTATTGGTGTATCACCCAGGCCTCCTGCCAGAGAGAGAGAGAGACAGACAGACACACCTGGTCATGAGACAGTCACGTTCAGGGTAATGTCTCTCCTGGCTCCTGGCTCACTCAGGCATGTATGCCACATACACATTAGGACTCGGAAGGTGTGTGTGAGTTCAAATGTGCGTTATCAATAATGCCCAGATGTACTAATACGTAATACTGTACATTCCAACACAGACACTCTTAATAAAGTGTATATATGTCTTTTACGCAGACACACGCAGACACACACACACACACACACACACACACACAGAGTAATGTGCTACTGCTGACACACATGAAGTAAATTAGATTGGCTGGCAGCTGTCTGCTGCTCCAGTCAATGAAACTGGCAGGGAGCCATGCTTAACCTGGCCTTTTACAACTGATTGACACTGATGCCCCCGGTCATGTATATGTGTGTGTGTGTGTGTGTGTGTGTGTGTGTGTGTGTGTGTGTGTGTGTGTGTGTGCGTGTGTGTGAGAGAGAGAGAGAGAGAGAGAGAGAGAGAGAGAGAGAGAGAGAGAGAGAAACCACGTTTCCACATGGCAGCAATTCCAAGGTTGGAGGTCATGCTTGGGGTATTCCAGTGTGAATTCTAATTCCTTTAAAGCTAGAAAGACATCATCTGATGTAACAACATTGTGTGGTGCAACACCACCTATTCTGGGGTACGTTCCCCAAAAGTGTCGCTGCTAACTTCTTTAACGACTTTGTTGGTATGAGCGATGAACTCTCAACACTACTGTTTCCCAATATCATCACTCAAGTCTAAGCAACTATGTTGATAACTACTTAGTCCGATGCATCGTTAAACAACACATGTGTTTCCCAGCAGCATAGCTTGAATGATCTGTTGGAAGTTGCATCATTGTGTCGTTCAGAAATTAGCTTGAATCTGTAGTTAGACCATCATGTATGCTCATGTGACCACTTCTTTGTCTTGTTGGGGCTTAAATTCTCTTTAACTTAATTTCACAGTTCACAGGATTCAAACTCAGAACTGAAAAAAGAGACATGGACAAATCCTCTAGGCTACACTACCACCTTAATCCACTGGACCACTCTCTCCACTTTAAAATACCACAGCAACATGTATCTGTCTATCAAGATAAGTAGGTTTTTATGATTATTAAAAGAGAATTTTGTGTAGATACTCACTAAATAATGTTGTTATTGCCAAATAGCCTATGCCTTATATTATCAATAAATATACAGCTTGAATTGGCATAGCTTGACAAGACAACATTTGGCGATGCCCTCCCACGATATTGAAATGCTTTCCACAGCAGATGCATCCGAATACTCTTCGAATGCTTCCTAAACATCTGGAGACTTTGCAGTTTGGACCATGGTATTCCATACGAACGTAGTTCAAACTCAATCGCACTATGGTGGTTGGAGACTTTTGGGGACATGGGATGCTGGTAGTTCTCAGTTCATTTGCACCACGGTGGTTTTTTTGCTAACATCTGTGGTTATATGGGAAACTGACCCCTGAGCACAAAGTAACAATATTAAAACTCACTTCCTCTTACAATGCTTTCCTGAAGTAGATCTTATTAGCCTATGAAATTGACCCCCATTAAGATGCAGGGTCTGGCAACAACTGATTGACTTTCCATTTCCAAGGGTGAAGCAAGATTTAACCATTAATAACCTTTACTGAAACTCTTCAATAATGCAGCAAACGCATCATTCATGATTGTTGTAATTGCAGTTGTTTACTTGATTAAAAGGAAAATAATTTAACAATTCACAACAGCCTTATGCACATGCATTCACAGGTTGTGAAAGCCAACCCCAATCCTGGACAAGTGGTTGCCATTTTTGGTGAATTGGTATTAAGCCACAATGGCATGTGGCCTGAGAAACTTGCAGAGCAAATTGAAATTTGCTAGCAGTGTGTCTGTTGCTTTCTGTTGCTTTCATTATTCATACGTGCATCATCTTGAAACGTCATGAGCCAGAATTTCAGAGTTTCCTACTGGATAATAAAAGCATCTATCTATCTATCTATCTAACCCATCCAATGCCAACACTTTCACTATCACTAGTAATGATAACAAAATATGTACTGCTGTTCAGACTAGTCCAGTGGCAAGAACCTCTTTACATAAAGAAACTACATAGAAGGACCCTCAGTCCCATTCTTTTCTCTAATTGTCCCCAATGCCCAGACTTGATCCTGAGGAGGCGTAATGTTTACTGCCAATCTCCATTTGACAATAAAAGCAGCTCCTCCCTGCCTTCCCCCCTTCCCTCAGCACTAAATTGCCCATAGCGCACAAATCCTGTCTTCTCTTCTGCTGTGTACCGGCTTCTCAGCGGGGGTCATTTTGGCACTCCCTGGTGGGAAATTACTTCATTTAGTTGTGAGGTGTGGGGGGTGGGGGGGCTGTTTGTTTTCTATTTACTAGCAGACTCCTCCACATTAAATGAATGCATTTTTACTGTTTGCAAGCAAACTGGATATCAAATGGCTTGTGTTAAAAAGAGCAAGAAGTGATCTATTACACTGCCCATAGACCTAACGAGAACGAGACCTGTAACACTTCAAAAAAAACTCTACAGAACTCTACACAAAAAAAACGCCTACTGCTCACACAAAATGTCTTTTGCAAAAAGAAACACTGTATTCAACATATAATGAGTTCAAAAACAAAAAAGCTTTTTTTTCCAAACATAGAAATGGTGCGTTTGCATGTCTTTCAGTGCAATGTACATTGGTGCTAGATGTTGTAAGGTTTTACATAACTGAGACAAGAAGATTGGTGTGCTGTTATTGTAAGCACAAGACTTGAAGACCAACACATTGCCAAGCTATCAGGGAATAGAGCTGCCTTTCCAGGACTGTAGTCAACATGTGTGCATACGTGCACATGCTTTCAAGTGTGCTCATTGGTTCATTGATATTCCAGTGCATGACTGTGTCCATTAGTATGTGTGTGCCATCACCCATCCATTGTCATGGGTCTGACAGCAATCTGCGTCTGCATATATGTGTGTTTCATTGGTGTGCATGCAAGTGTGTTTTGATGTTACCAACATGAAAAAGAAATGTGTACGAATATAGGTGGACAGTCATTACATACTATAGGTTGTGTGTGTGTGTGTGTGTGTGTACAAGTACACATTAGGTCTCTGTACATGTCTCCAGGTGTGTCTTTGTGTGTGTGTCGCTGATTTGTTTGGGAAGAGGAGTCTTGTATTGTGCTTTGTTGCTATGCCAATTCACTTTCCCTTTCCTCCTCCTCTCTCCATCCATCCATCTCCTTCTCTCCCTCTCTCATTGCTGTGCCATTTCTGGTACAGCCAAGCTCTGCACCACACGGATGGTCCACTTTGCATTCGACAGACACACACACACACACACACACAGCCTGATCCCACTGCCATCCAGTCAGCTGCTGCCCCGTGTGGAGTAATGCAACAAGCTGCTCCACTTCTTAAAGGCACAGAGGCCTCACCAGTAACTAGGTTGAGCTGGGCTAGCCGCTTTAAACTTCAGTCCAGAGAGAGAGTGAGAGAGACTTATACTGGGCCGTTTTTGCCTCAATGGAGGGCATTAAAACCGACACAATAATCTTCAACACGTTGGTCTTGAATCTGTATTTGTGGAGGGTTCTATGCACGCTACTTTTGACAGCACACGTATACTCATACTCATGATATAGGAGTTCTCCCTTGCATAAACAACAGTAGTCAGCATGGAATAAACAACAAGGTAAACAACACTTAGGTATTCATGCAGGTAACATGTAAGGATAATTAGCATTTCTCCTAGTTGTCTGAGACACAAAGATCACATGAATGAGTCATGTGACAGGTGCATGACCAACTAGGGCACATCATTTCCAAACGCGTATCATGGATCCACTCAGCCAACTTAAAGCAGAGATGCTGTGTTTTCACATGAATCCCATCCCATCTTTACGCCTCAGGAAAACGAAACTATTGGAATCGTCTGGATGAGGAGTGCTACATAACAAAGATTTTACAGATTCCTCTAAATCCGCATTAGTCTGGAGGTGGCCTTCTCAACATCAGCAGCCTCTCTCTCTTATTTCCTGTGTGTGTGTGTGTGTGTGTGTGCGGTATTTGAAAGTACAAAAAATAAATGCTGTGTGCGAGAATGAGAGAGCATGACTGACTGAGATGGAGCAGTAAAAGGAATGGAATGAAGGGAAGACTAGAAAAGAATAGGGAAAAAATGAGAATGACAAGAAAGGGGGAAAGACAGGGACACACTGAAAGGATTTTGACAGAAAACTTGACAGAGATGGAGGAGAGACCGAATGGGTAGACAAAAGAAAAGATATAAGAATGAAATAATGGAGGGATGAAAGGGGAGAAAGATAAGAGATCCCCTCCATCCAAAGACACCAGTAAACAAAACCAAAAACCTTCCTTGTCACCATACCACAGTGTGTGGGCCTGTGGCTGGTGTGTAGCCTCTGTAGCCCCCCCTAGATGTATTTTTATACATCCACCACAAACCCCCTGAAGCTAAGATGGTGCTGAAATGTCAGCACACTTGCGCAGCTCCCTGCACTGATGTAATGACCTCTAAGTAAGGAAGATGGCCAGTGACGCCATGCCATTGCTTTCCTGGAAGGCTAATGATAAGCCTGTTACATTCTGGTGATAATCCACTACTCTCTTACTCATATCCCACACAGAAAATACATACACATGCACACAAATGAACACTCCCTCACGCACACACAGTAATGAAAAGGGGGTAGAGGTTTCAGCTTAACCTTGATACGATGCTAATGGAGTGTTCATATCTGACAAAGTCCTCTAAAGGATTACTTCAAGCAGTATATCACCATTTCAATTTAAATGGACTGATTGTGTTAATTACGCTATTCTTCCCACCCATATGATATCTGCCACTCACCCACCACAGACTGGAGACTTACAGACAGGAGTTCTTCCGTCCTGTCCTCATGCTTTACTAGTCTACTTAAAGTAAAAACATGCAGTCCTACTGTGTGTGCTCATGGTCCCTTTGATTTCCCATGGTGAGGGGTGCTTATACCTCTTCACTGCATGCCTAAAAGTGCTCTCCAGTTTTAATTAAAAAAATTAAAATCTCTCTGTCTGCTTTACAACACACATACTGTAGGACTCTAAAGATGGAGCCGGAGGAAACGGAAACACACACACGCACACACACACACACACACACACACACACACAGACAGAGAGAGCCAGAGAGAGCCAGAGAGAGGCTAAGGGGTAGCTTGCGAAAAGAAGTACAGTAGTTTTAGAAGGCCCCTCAGGTTTTGTCATCAGTTGTTTTTTTTCACTGCCAGCTCTGCCACTCTCACAAACCACACACAAATAGGGGCAATGCGTTGCCCAGTTAATTTGCTGGACACACCACTGATCCTTCCTGACAGTAGGTCACTACCCTTAACATTCTTTAGGAAGACACAGACGGACAGATAAGGACATAGGCCTACAATGTAGTTTCTGGGTAGTGATCAACTTTGCTGGTGTGAGGGCATAATATGTCCAATGCACTCCAAAGAAGCAAACTGGACTACAATAGGCTATGTAAGGTAATGCATCAGCTGATAGATTGTCTAGAGATCGTAAAAATAACGCAGGCAAAACAACACCAGCTAAGCCATAGCGACAAGGAGAGTCCCGACGCCAAAAGCATGTATGACCACAGTGTGCTGATAGTTTTACGCCCCTCGGTGCCGAATGACAGCGCTGTTAAGGAGATTCAGCCACGCTTCTCCTCATAAATCAAGCATGTCGGCGGACAATTAGCATAGCTTTGGCGGAGTTAGTCGCTCGAGCAGTATGATGGGTGCACGTTAAGCACGGATGACACTCTCGTCGCGCCCTCCCTCCGGCCACTTGCGCACGCTGCCCAGTCAAAATCAATGACATTGCCCCCCCTCTTCTGAATTGCATAACATTTGTTTGAACGCATTTCACTTCAACTCTCACTGCAATGGCATCAAAGCTCAGATGACTATTCATGAAGTAACCAATAGTTCAGGGGGTTGACAACCAATATTTGATTTACAGGATTTCTTGTTGACAGCCGAGAAATCAGACAGGCTGACAACACGGTGTGTCAAATCATGAACGTGACAACACAACACTTTCAATGAGTCTTACGTTTCGCACTAGCCCGTTGACTGTGGGCACACAGTATTTTCACACATGGACCGAAAGCCAGTCATATTTGAGGGGTGCTGGTCATACCAAATTATTTAGAGGATGGCGAGAGGCTACGCTGTAATGCAAATTAATCTGTCAGGTTATCAGGTAACCTATCAAGACTCTCCGCACTCCTAACGTTACCCCATCGTTTGCCTTAAGCCTCTTGCCTTTTAACCATTCCTTAAATGGTCAGCGCACATGTTTAACCCAGAATTTCATGCACGCATTTTAACTTTATCGTTCTACGTACGCATGTTAGTGCAAATGGACACATTTATTGCCTGTTTCAGAAGCGAAACGACAAGTTCATCTCCAGCCAAACTCCAGGGCATGGATGCGCAAAAACAAAGGGGCAGCCTACTGTTTACCGGGTAGTGGATACAGCCACGCAACACGCGGAAGGCTGCCTATTCCGAAGATGGAAGAAATTAATGGTTTACTTTGCCCTAAAAAATGCTAATGTCGAGGGGAGATAAGGGTGTTTCGTCACATGTACTCTGTCCTAACACAATTATAACAACATAATGGTGATGTATTGCATGGTTCTGGTTTAACAGCGCACTATGCATAAAGGCGCTCGCTTGAAGTGCACGCTTATATTACATGTGTCTTGAATGAAATTATGGGTATCAGCCTACTTACAGTCCGTAAGAACTGAATTTCATCTTCCCCTTCGCCACCTTCAGCCATGGCTGTTCTGGAGCCTGCTCACACTCGGATAGCCTCCACTGTCGGCTCGCAGCAACTCGCTGCTGCTCCTCACTTCTGTCGATATTAGCATATAGCTAATCCACAGCCATATAGGGGAGCTGGAGAAAACCCACTGCACCGCCGCAGCCTGTCACTCACGCACGCTCACTGTCGGTGCCAGCGGTGCTGTTCCCGGAGGAGCGCGCGAGCATCGGCACTCGGAGGTGGGCGCTGAGGCTCGTGTAGGCTACACCAGTCTCGGATGGCTTTGTGTATGTGTGTGTGTGTGTGTGTGTGTGTGTGCACGTTGTGCGTGTGTTTATTGCAGCCAAAATACGGCATTGGAGGTCTTATGTTTGACGTCACTAGTGGCGCTTATTAAGACAAACGAAAAAAGGTAAAAGCGCGATCTTTGAAAAACGGAGGCAGCTGGCACAGATACCGTCATGGACCTGAAGCATTTCACCAGAGATTAGTCAAGTGATTTTCATGTCAAGGAAGTTTCTTGGATTGAAAAAAAGGTAAAGATGTGATACCTGTAGAGTTTTGAGGGAGATAAGCCAACTGATACAGTATATTCCTGAATATTTCATCTCTCTCTCTCTCTCTTACACACACACACACGCGCGTGCACACACACACAGACACACACACACACACGCAACTCTCTGACGTAAGCCCTAAGAAAAAGATACGAATTTTTATTAGGCATATCAGTTTTCATGTTGATCAAATATTATTGTCTTTCCACCTCAGAGGTGAAGTCAATTAAAAAAATAATAAACTCATTAGTCAATAGTCATGAGTTAGTGGTAGCCTATGTGAACGCATTGCCAATAGGGTGACCATCTCCAAACAGGAAAAAAACGTGGGACAAGTAGCAAATTTAAGCGGGACAATGTGGGGAAGACATAATAACTCTACGCTTTGCGCGTCCATGGCTGGCCAAAAACAAGTTGTAAACTGGAGGGATTTATGTGTATTTCTGAGTCTGAAGCAGGGTTATTAGCTGTACAGCTAATTAAGCAGCCAGTAGCCTACAGCTGTACAAGTCTAGGCGGTGACTTCGTGACGCAAAGCGCTCTTGCGCTTAGCAAAAGCAGCAGGTGAAATTGGGCAGCGTCGTACTGTTGATAATCATCAAGCAAATAAAGCCTGTATATGGAATTTAGTTAAACATGCTGATATTTCTTCTACACCAACAAATCTAACTAATTTTCATTTATCTCTCCCAGCTTTCTTTCTTTCTTTCTTTCTTCCTTTTTTGGTTTCACTTAGAAAACACCCAGTACTCTATCTGCAGTGCATTTGATCAGATGTTCAGTAAATGTCAAATCAGAGTAGACCTAACTGGTCTGTAAAATAATTAGCCATTCTGAAGCCATTCTGAAGCCCTCCATCTAGAACACCAGA